>LXFE01000157.1:0-128338 GCA_001929475.1 Neolecta irregularis DAH-3 | reverse complement strand
GGCGACGGCGAGCGAGCAGGCGAGTTCCGCGGCCCCGCCGCCGTAGACGACGCGGTTGTCGCGGACCAGGTTGCGCACCACGCACAGGGCGTCGTGCAGCGCGCGCTTGGCCTCGTCGACGATCTGGCGGTCAGCGGGAGCAGCAGCAGCGAGAAACCATCTTGTTGCTGCCGCGCACAAACACCGTGACCGCGCGCGGGTTTGCGCACTGCTCGATCACCAGCATCTTGTCGCGCGTGGTGCCAAACGTCGCCTCGCGCACAAGCCCCGCGGTGCCCAGCTTTGCGGGCGTCAGGTCCTCGAAGCGCGGCACAATGCGCCCGTGCGTGGCAATCGCGATCAGCTGCGGTCAGCATCGGCTGAGTACGGCTGCGCACCTCCAGCTCCGGCCCGCCGACCCAGCGCACCGCAGGCAGCGCGTTCTGCAGCAGCAGGTGGTTCGCCTCGTCGTCAAAGCCCCACTGGCAGATCACCAGGTTCGCCCCCGCCTGCTTGACCGCCGCGATCATCTCCTCAAACTTGCCCCGCTCGTACGCCTGCAGCTTGCGGAACTCGTCCACGCTCGTAATGTCCAGCTTGTGCTTCGTCTTCGGCTTCGGCGGCTCGAACGCGCACGTCAGGATCGCAATGCGCGCATCCCGCACCTCGCTCGGCATCCCCGGGTGCGACATGTCCTTGTCCACAATCACCCCCTTGATCAGCGCCGTGTCCTCCAGCGACCCCCCCACTTTGCCCTCCACCTTGATCAGCTCAAAGTCCACGTCCCGCCGCTCCAGGTCCGCAACACACAGCACAGCCTCGACCGCAATCCGCGCAAACTGCTCGTGCGCCTTCGACACTCTGCCCCGTTAGCACCACCACCCCCCGCCCCGCCCACATACATCTTGCTGCTCAGACTCGTCTTGGCGCATTCCACCAGGTTCACAGTATCCGTCTTGCTGAACGGCACAACGTCAGAGATCGCATCCAGGTGCTCAATCGCAACCCCGCACGCAGCGTCAAACCCGTCCGCAATCCGGATAGGGTGCATGCCCCGCTCAATCAGCTCCTCCGCTTGCTCAAGCAGCGCCCCCGCAAGTACTGCCGTCAGTCCCGCCCTGCTGCCCGCGTATACCAACGACCCCCGTAGTGCCATCCCCAATCTCGTCGTCCTGCGACTTGGACCTCCAGGTAAGCCCAATCCTCGGAACGCATACAATTGAACAAGCAATTTCGCAATCTGATGCTCTACCTCCATCTGCCCAAGAATCGTCGCCCCGTCATTCGTAATAGTAATATCCCCGTCCGGGGAAATAAGAATCTTGTCCAAGCCTCTTGTCAGCATGATGCAAATCCACGCACAAACCCCGAGGCCCAAGCGACGACCGCACAATATTCGCCACCGTCTTTGCAGCAAAGATGTGTGACTAGCTTATTAGCCACTTTCTTTTCATATCCACCTTGATTGCATCTAGACCATGCAGCCTCACATTAGCTCATGCCTTTTTCAAGCAAAACCTTTTCTTTTTCCCCTGACTATAATATTAGTAGACCCCAAGCAGGAAACATGCTCTCTAACAATGATAAACGGCCGTCCGTTCTCGTCTCTCGTCATGATCGCATTGTCCATTGACGGCATCGCGGTTTGGGCCATCGGTTGGGGTGGAGGGGAGAAACTTTTAGGCCACGCAACTACATTTCCACCATTTTGCTCCCCTGATCATGACTTTAGTTGACCCTCCATCATGTCCTGCCCAGACAGATCCAATTGCAGACCTACCTTTGGCCAAAGATGTTGAAGCCGAACCTGAAATGGCCACTGCCGATGAAATGGCCACTGCCGATGAAATGGCCACTGCCAATGAAATGGCGACCGCCGATGAAATGGCCACTGCCAATGAAATGGCCACTGCCAATGAAATGGCCACTGCCGATGAAATGACGACTGCCGATGAAATGACGACCGCCGAACCTGATGTTGATGCCACAGACGATCTTGGTGATGAACCTGTCGAACCTGTCGAACCTACCGACAATGATAACGAACAGGATACACCTTTTGATGACAATCCCGACGAAGAAGGCTATGTAGTCGAAGACATCTTGGACCATCGCAATTCCCCAGGAATGGTATCATCCATCTAATCCGTCTTACCCTCAGAATGAATGGCAATACCAAATCAAGTGGAAGGGCTTTGACGAACCCCAAGATATAACCTGGGAACCTGAATCAAACTGCGAAAACGCAAAGGAACTAATCGAACAATACTGGACAACCCAAGGCGGCCGCGAAGAATTCGTATTCACACAAGACCTTAAACGTCGTAGACGAAAAAGCGAAATGATCACACCCAACAAACGAGGCCGAAAATCAGTTTCCTCCGACGAAGAATGGAAGGTCCCGCTCAACCTGCCTAGCTGGGAAAATGAAATCAGATGTATCGATACAATCGAACGGGATCAAAAAGATAACCAGCTTTTGGCTTATATCACTTGGTACTTTCTCGCGGAATCAGTGTACTAAGCCAAGGCCCAACGGCAGACGAACAAAACATAATATTCAGCTAATTTATGATAAATGTCCTAGGCGGGTACGTCCCTCCTGTTTCCATGGGCTTATAAATAGATGTGCATTTGGTATGAAGACAAACTCATCTTCAGAACACCGGTCAATGGAAACTAGCCTTGTAGTACTATATTTTGTGATTTATAATCTAATAAATACCCTGATCCATCACGGGTGTTGGGCATCTGTGGTTTTCTGCATGTACTTGTATGCAGCGAAAGCAACTATTGCGCCTATGATAAAAAAGACTCCTATATAGTTGCTTCTTCGATCAATTGTGATGTTTCAAGGTGTTCTTACGTTCCAGAGTCTGCATCTACCAAAGCGCCAACAGATTTGATCGCGGTCTTGGCTTTTGGTCGTGATTTCTTGTCGCTAGCCTGGCTCATTAGAACTAGACCGATATTCATCACCTTGATATTGCCAATGTAAAGTTTCTCAAGCACCTCCCGAGCCTCGTCCGAGTGTCCAACATCTTCAAAGGCATTAGTAGCATCTTTGCCTCAAATGTTTAGCGGACGGCGATTAATGAGATACCAGCAACGTCGAGAAGGACTTCTTCCCCTCCGGGGTGTTCGTCTATAAACGGCGAGGCATCGTAAACTGCCGGATCAGCAATTTTTCACAACGCAAAACGGACCCTTGTCGTGGATCACAAGATAGATATCTTTACGGTCGACATGCGACAATACGTCTGCGAGCGCAAACTCTGCAGGTATGGCTGTATCTCCTTGCTCCATTTGGTACGCAGAGGGGACCGCAGTGGTGTTGAATCTTCCACTCGCCTCCGATCACAATGTCTACTCGGTTCGCCAGATCCGCAGACAAATCCCAACAGGAGCGCTCGAAGCTCATCCTGGATAAACTGCTCCAAACCAACAGATTTTGTGCGGATTGCAAGAAAAATGACCATCCGCGATGGGCTAGTTGGAATATCGGCGTCTTCATGTGCATTCGGTATGCCCCCTGCCATCCGGTCTCACAATACCAGATGCGCTGGAATCCACAGGAGCCTGGGAACTCATATATCACGAGGTTGCGCATCCCCCTTTATCTGCTGAGTAGCAGTGAAATCTGTCGACCTTGATACCTGGACCGACGACCAATTAAAGAGCATGATAAAATGGGGCAACAAGAGAGCAAACAAGTAGATTCCCTGAAAATGGCATCGTTGACATTAGATACTGGGAAGCAGGCCTTTCGCCAGGGCACGTCCCTTCAGATAGGTACTGCTTTCTTTATCATTGCTAACTTAGTAAAATGGAGAACTTTATACGGACAAAGTATGATTCCAAGAGATGGGCTCTAGCCAGCGGAATCCCACAAGATACTTCCATTTTTGACGATGATAGAGTACGGCTCTTCCCTGTCTAGCTTGCTGATGATAGGATGTCGATGCAGCAGTTCGTCCCTCGAAAAGGTCCAGTTTGCTCGCCACTTCGTCAAATCTAGATAGAGATCTCTTGTCAAACACTCCTCCTCCCATCACTGCCCAGAAATCTACTATTGCCGCCCCTCAAATCTCAAAGTCTTCTAGTTCGCTGCTAGATTTCGATCCTTCCAGGTCGAATTCGCCGGCTCAAGCACTTGCTCCTATTACTCGACCTTCAGTTAACCAACCCTCTCGTTCAGAGCTCAAAACCTCAATCTTGTCGCTATATTCTAAAACGTGTGCTGCCCCGTCTTCATCTCCTGCCTCCCAGGCAATGTCTCTGCAATCGGCTGGATCTCATACCACTCTCGGGGCATTCACTGGTCTCGCAGGCGCATTTAATACTACTGTGAGTCCGACTAAGCGATCCTCCTCTATCCCATCAAACTCTACTTCTCCAACGGCTATCAAGTCACCATCGGCTTGGGGTGTCTCTCCAGAAGCGCTCCCAAAAACCCAGTTATCGCCATCTCAGCCAAAAGTTAAATTATCAGGGTTTGACGGTATCGTTCGGCCAATGAAATCTGCACCAAACACTGGAGTAGCAGCCGGGTTTGGGAATGCATGGGAATCCCCTGCCACTGATGATGACGATTTCGGGTCCTTTCAAGATATTCACTCACCTGGAACGGACCATGCCAAGCCAGCGAGCACTGCAGCGTTTGGAGATGATGGACTGTTCTCCACGGCGGATGTTTGGAAATAGGAAAGGAATGGTATTCATGGGTTTGGAGTCGGTCTGCAAAGCATTTGTAGCTCTTTCATGTTTGTGTTTATGAAATAATATTCTCCAGACCTTGCAACTGTCGCAGAAGGAGGGTCGCTGCATTCGTACACCAAACAACCTCCATGGACGTCGTATTCGACCACGTCCAGGAACAGTCCCTGTCATCCCAAGATATTCAAGATGAACCCGATAAAACTCCAGAGCTCAAGTCTGAAGTCCAGTCAGCCCTCCATTCCTTCGCCTCATCGTCGTGGGGTCAGACGTTGACTAGTGCTTACCATCACATCGAAGAGCGTGCCAAAATGGAGATTACCGAACTGAAATCGGAAATCTCAGAGTCAATCTCTCGTTCTCGTAGTGGTTCAACTGTCGATAGCAACTCTGGAAACGAGGCAGCCCCCTCTTCGCGTATTGCTAGTCTTGTTCAGTCCGCACAACGTGTATCTCTAAAAGATCTCGAAAAGGTCGAGCAGTCTGCAGAAACATACCTTCGCGGTTTTCGTGCGAGTTTAGGTGCCTTTATAAAGGACGCGGTTACCATCACAAGCCCACAGGAAGAAACCGCCAATTTATTATTCGAAGCCAACATTGCTGAACCGTATCCCTCCTATCTCTACATCCACTGATAAAGAACCGATTCCCAGCTACACGTATTAAATATTAGCAAAGAGACTTATACCGTCGACCCATCTCACGAGGACTATCCCAAATGGAAGGCTGATTTTACGATCGATCAATATGATGAGAAAATCGAAGAGCTTAAACGGATCCCTGAAATTGTAAAGATGAGGGCAGCGTTGCCCATCGATTTAGTCTCGCATAACACTTTTTGGATGCGATACCTGTTCAATCGAAAAATCTACGAGAAGGATAGAGTACCTCCAGGTGATTTGACATTATCCATGTAGACTGATCCAAGTCTTGTCGCCTGAGGAAGATATAAACTGGGACTCTGATGACGAAAATGAGCAGAGCAAGAAATCTACTTGCCCTTCCCATGAGAATATTATATCGAGTACAGCTACCTTGAAACCAGAGAGTCGAAATTCCAGACTCTCCAGTGATGGTAGCTATGATGTCGTCAATCCTGTGGAACCAGTAAAGGTATGGCATTTGTAAAGATTTTTTTTCACAATATAGTCGGCTGAAGGCAGTGACGATGACTGGGAATAATGCTACGGGCGGGTGGGTGTTTGTATCGGTGTTTTTCTCTTACTTTTCAAATATGATATTACTGGAACTTTTTTTTCATATAATGTACGGTCATGTTGCAATCACCCAAACTCCACCCCAAAATCTAAACCATAGCCTTTCGCTTGTAAAACACTATATATGCCTGCGCCTTGAAAACCTCCTCCTCAGAAACTTTGGATACTCGTGTATCGTCGAAATGCCACCATTGATTCGATTCGTCGAGAACATACGCGGTATAATGGCCCGAGGTCAGACCTTGACCATGATGAATTATCATCCCATAACAGACAGTCTCCAGGGTTCCAAGTGAATCATGGCCATGAGTTGAATTAGCCTCGGGGACAACATATGGAGAAAGGTCTAATGTCTGGAGCGGAACTTCAACTGGCATGTTTAACTTGTCTCGCCAACGCCCGTTCATTGAAAAGCGCTTCAAATGGATAATCAATAGTGGTGGCAGGCGCGTGATCATCAACTGTTTGGAGGCTTCTCTTGGCTTTTTACACTTGGGACAAAGCCTGCCAAACTTAGCACTTGAATATTTGAAGGGAGGATACCAGGAATTCTCCCCGCGCAATATTTCAGGCTGTAAAAACATCCCCAAGCAGTCGTAGATAGAACTTTTTCCATGATGAGCATTCAAGGCCAAGGGTAAACTCAGCATGGAGAATGCACTGTATGAGCTAGACTTGTAGTTGCAGGACAAACACTTCAGTTGACTAAGTAACTGGCCCTGGAAAAATGAGACTATCCGACTCGAGTTACGATGGGTATAGCGGGACCATTCTATTGGAGAAACAACCTGAATTGGCAATCCATTACGCCTGTCTTCTTCGTCTTTAGTCAATTCTCGAAATTTAGATCGATCAAATGCAAGGTTCGTATCTTCGTGCAGAGCATCAAGCAGAAACGAAAGAAATTCGCTAGCATCTTGTTGATCGTCATTACCAAATTGCGAGTTCATGCGACCAATTAAATCCTTTCGAAATTAGAGGAATCAAAGGAATCGACTTACCCGGAACGTGACAGGGGATACAAATGTATAATTTGAAGACCAGAGATGTTTTAAAACATTGGTGTAGGCTTCTGATAATTTGCCCTGGCTTCCAAGTGGATTGTTCCGCGCAATCTCACGTCTGAAACTTCCATCTATAGTTCAAGATTTCTCATGCATGGTTCTTTTACCATTGTAATATCTCGATAGTGGTACTGAGCCACTCAGACACTGAAGTACAGCATTCATGTAACAACTATTCCCGAGATTCTTTAGTCCAGTGTTTATTGCAGGTAACGTAGATGATGGCTGACGAGATTGTAATGAATTCATCCTTCGTTTCTCTGGTACTTTCGGTGGCAGGCTATCGGCTTTAGGCCTAGGTGAGTTACCCATATCGGTTGCAGTCAGGGGTATTTCAGCACTCGGCGTCTCTTCGTTGGAGCGAACATCTTGGAGTTTGGAAAACCCGTGAAAAGGGTGATCTAAAATGGTTCTTGATCTCTGGAGAACACGATTGGGGCCTGATGGATGCCAGTCTAGAGAAGTGGGTGAAACTGGGTGATCTTCAGTCTTGTTGGCAGTATAGATTGAATGATAGCCATTATCAGAATCCACCACACATGGAGAACTAATTCCATTAGGTTGTTGTAACTGTGTTGTCAGAACCTTATAATTCCAGAAAACTTACATAGTCTGTAATAGTGCGAGCATATCCAGAGTCGCTGCTGGGGATAATAGAGGCAGCCCGATGAATTTTCTTCTTGTTGGGTCTGTAGTCGTTGCTCGGCGTTTGCTCAAGCTCACCTGCTCTACAAGTCGGTAAGAAACTTCATCTTTGGATAAATACTTTTCAGTTTGCAGCTGCTGCAACCATTTAATTTCAGCATCAAGATCTATCTCAACTCCTGTAGGGAGATCTTGCTCAAGAGTGTACCGACGAGGCTCGCGAACATTCGATGGCTGCAATTCCTGTCCATCGGACAGAGTAGATGGAAGTTCCGAGCGATACTCCTTTGTTGGTAGTAGAGTCCGATCCAGACCATCTTCACCAATGTGTGCAATCCAACGATCCAAGCCGCCCAGAAGGAACAACGGCATCCTCTTAAGGGGCTTAAGATAGCCATTGTATTCAAAGATTGCCTGAGCCAATGTATGGAGAATCCGCGCATGTTCCTCATCCAGTGGTCCTCCAGTCACTTGATTTATTCTACTCGATTGGTCGTAATAAACGACTATATCAAACTGCGATCTGGAGGAAAATAAATATTGTTCTCTTCTTGTTGCTAGGCAAAGAGCTTTCTCAAGCTCTGGGCCGGTAATACCTTCTGATAATATGATGGGTTCCACATTGACGACGTGTTGTCCTCGAATCCTAGACTTCTCGAAAAGTTTCCGATCTCTCACATCGATAAACAAGATGGACGGCTTCGGGCTCCGGTCAAAAAGGTAAGAATGCAAAATAGCCACTGTAATGACGTTCGTTTGAGCGAATTTGTCCGGGAGAAGTGCGGGTATATGCGGTTCTTCCTCCCAAAAATCCGAGATGGAATGATCGTGTGCTGCAGATGGTGGATCAGCATTAGAGATAGGATGACGGGCTTGAAGCGGTGTTTGTGTAATTGAAGAGATTTCAGAGAGGTTATAATTCTTGAAGTTCTCGAGAGAAGACCTAGGAAGGCAATTAAAAACAACGTTTGAATCAGTGGAATTAAGAGGCAAAACTTGCGACCCCTTGAGATCCACATTATTGGGCTCGTGTTTCTTGATAGAGAGTTTTTCGAATCGTTGAAGCAAGTGGTCATCTGCTGAGGAATTCGAACTAGTTTGAGAAGTTCGTTGGCGTTCCGTAGCTGAGTATTAAGCATATGCATTACAACTGCAAGGTACCATCGCGAAGGCGATTGCGATAAATGCTGCCGTTATCCGAATCATTTGAAGCTGATGTTACGATCCATGCGTCTGGAACATCTATGCATATTAAAGAGGTCTTATATATTTGGAAACCTCGCTGCGAAAGCCGAGGATAGATGACTTTGGTTGGAAAAAAACACAAAAGGGCAATACCTTGTTCTTCTGCAGAACGTGTTTGAGGTTGATCATCCAAGCCAGAGGGATCTTTAAAACTTTGAAGAGAAGCCTTGTCCGAACCCGCATCGGAAGATGGCTGAGCAAGCAGCTTGGCCAATTTACGAATCCTGTCTCGGGTGACCTTTGATCAACAATGGGTCGAGGCAGTGCGCCAACCGATCTCACGATTAGATAGTCGTTGAGGGAATCATCGTTCTTTTCCTTCCACTTGTAGAAATCTTTGCGAGTGGGGACCTCTTCGATGATACTTTACAATCAGCCGTGCGTGATGTGTACTATCGCAACAAACAGTCCACATTTTAGATAATAGAAATAGGCAGTCTCGTGCTTGCCTGTGTTTGAGGCTTCCTGTGCCTGGTGGAGTGAACAAAGGGTGGTGGTGACTGAGATCGTACCTGTGCAAAATAACCATACGCCCGGGCGCAGAGCGATCTTGCAGAAGCCTGTAGCAGGATGCGCTCGTTGCGTATTTCGCTGAGAGCACGCGCACTGATGTCTGGAATGCAGCGCGGGTTAAGGGAGGGCGGCAAGGCAGCCATATTGCAAGCTTGCAGGCGGGTTAGGAGGGTCAGGATATGCCAAACAGAAGCCGTCCTGTTTCTGCAGCAGTATTACACAGGCAGCAGTCCCCAGTAGACTGAGAAATAGTCCATGTATGTTTCCTGAGTGAGTGCTACATGCATACCGGCACTTGACTATATGCGCTCCCTAACCGCCATATCCAATGTCCTGGTGGTCCTCGAATCCTCTCGATGAGCTCATCGGTATCTCCCTGTGCGCGTATTCACCTGCCTAACCTGCACAGATAAGGCCACCTCTGAAACATTGCCTTCCGGTTTCGAAGACTGGGCCCTTACTCTCGAGATATGCGATCAGATCAGGAGCAAGTCTGTAGCCCCCAAGGACGCCATGAAGGCTCTGAAACGGCGTCTGGAGAATAAGAACCCCAATGTCCAACTGTCTACTCTACGGGTATTCGTCGTACCATACTTCTAGGAATTGCTTACCTACAGCTCATCGATGCCTGTGTCAAGAACGGCGGAGATCACTTTCTCGTGGAGGTGGCGTCCAAAGAGTTTATAGATAATATGTCCTCTCTGCTCAAGTCAACGGTATCCTTGCTGCTGATCTAGTGGCTAACTTGTAGGTATTCACCAATGCTGAAGTGAAGTCCAGGATTCTGGAATTGATGCAGGTATGGGTACTGGCCTTTCAAGGCAAACCCCACCTGCACTACGTTGAAGAGGCAGTCAAATCGTTGAAGTATGAAGGCATCAACTGGACGATGTTTGACATGAATCTTATGAATAGGTTTTGAGTTTCCCACGGTACAGGAAATCACAGCATCATACGTCGATACAATTGCTGTAATATCTTTCTCATACGGAGGTAGCTAACTAAACCCAGCCGCCCGAATGGATTGATTCTGATGTTTGCATGAGATGTAGAATACCGTTCACTTTTACCAATCGCAAGCATCACTGCCGGAATTGCGGAAATGTTTTCTGCGGGGTCTGCTCAGCAAAAACTATTCCTCTCCCCCGTCTTGGCATTGTACAACCTGTCCGTGTCTGTGATGGATGTCACATTATACAAACTGAACCCAGAAATGCTCAAAAACTCAAACACCAAACTGGTACACGACCGCTTTTACAGACTCCAGCAACACCACCAGCTCGCGAAGACGCGGAAGATGACGAAGACTTGAAAACAGCACTCCGTCTGAGCTTAGAAGATAGCACGAAAATCGATCTAATCTCCAAACCTGCTCCTGCCCGTTCTAGCAGCTACCAACCTAAAACCACATCTAAACCTAAAGATGACGATCTCGAGGCCGCCATTCAGGCATCACTTCGCGATGTTGAGGAGGCAAAGAAGAAGGTCGTCGTTGAACCACCTACACAGTCACCGCTATACAAATCGCATTCATCAACAAAAGTATGGTACTCATGTCGTCCAGTCTAACTGGGTAGACTGTAGTTTTGTACGACCTCTCACCAGTAGAGACTGAAAGTATCACCCTTTTCAGTACTCTGATAGAGCGCTTGAAGTCTGCTCCTATTGGAACAGTGACGAAAGAACCCCAAATTCAGGAATTGCACGATTCTATTGGTGCTCTTAGACCAAAACTTGCCCGTGCACTTGCTGAAACTATGAATAAACATGGTGAATACCCTTGCAAGGTGAAAATTAAATTGATGTAGAAACTTTACTAAGGATGCATTCTCAGATCGGAAAAGCTGTTCATATTTATGATCAGCTCCTTGAATCCAGATTTTCTATGACGACTATTGGACGACAAGGCCGTTATTCCTCGTACATGCTATCGGCTCCTCAGCAGTATCTTCCCCATCAAAACATTTCGCAAGCGGCTTCTGCTTCTTACTTTGATCGTTCGGACAATCCCATTCGGTCAAACTCCACTAGTTATAACCAACGCGAACTATTAAGCACTAGATCAGATTATCCTCAACCGGCTTTGGCAGAGCACACTGCTGATACATTCAGCCCAGTTCCATTCGTCTCTCAGTATCCAACATCAAATACTTACCTGAACTCAGCTCAAGTTGACACAGTACCTGTAGCGCCAGTTCTTGCATCTTCGTATTCCCAATATCCAAATGACCGTCTATTAGATTCTCAGTTCCCTCCATATCAGATAACTCGGAATGACGGGTCAGCTTCATCCGTGCAGAATATTTCTGCGACACACCAGCACGGCTCAACAACTAGGCCTTTTCAAGTTTCGTCTCAGGCACAGCTCATTCCGGAGTATTACGCTGGAGGTTCTGATCAGCAGGTGGGACAACCGACAAGGTCAAGACATGTGGAAGAAGTTTCTTTAATTGATCTGTAAATTGGATTTGGATCGGGCTTAAACATTATTTATTGAATGCTTTATTTGATGACGTTGTTCACGTGTCTTGTAGGCACCCCAGCTCTTCTGCAAATCAACATCGTCCTGGCCATTCTCGGTAGGGTATGAGCCGACATCGCGCCGTGAGGAATCTCGATGTTGGTGGTAAACTATGTCTGCTAAAATTTCTCACTACCAGATGTGTTGGCCGAAAGTTGTGAAGACGAACATACAGGTTTACACAGAATAGCGGCATTTGCTGACCCAAACAGAAATGACGGAAGAGGAAGCTGGTAATGCTTCCTGTATTATATCTATTGAAGATCTTTAGAGCAACTGGAGAATGCCTACTCTCAAACTTGCCAAACATTAGATGGGACAGGAATATCAGAGAAAGAAATCAAAGATGCCCTCTGGTATTATTATTTCGATGTTCACAAGGCTATAGACTGGTTACTCAGTATTGCGGATTTCATTTCCTAGCACTTATTTTTAGTCCAGCAAGTGAAGAAACGACCGAATCAGAATAACGCAGAGCGTAACCCCGTTTCAAAATCGAGGTCTCCAGATAAGAAAGCTTCGGGTAAATATCTCTCGATTTTACTTCTATGAGGATTGTTTACCGTTACAAAAGGTGCACTGCGTGTCTCTTCGCAATTGGAGGATTCGATTAATCTTCAACAAGATCTTGCAATTCTCAAACCACGTCAACTCCATGATGAACACGCTGGAATGTTACTTTCCAAGGAGAGATCGCCTCACAATGAGTCGCCCAATAAAAAAGTCTCTAAACTTTCTGCTTTGGCGAAGTCGCGAGGAACTTCTGTGAATTCCTCCACTGGAAGAGTTAGCGCGTTGTCTTCAGTAGCGATGTTTGGGAAGTCAAAATCATTGACGCACGAAACTTCTCACAAAGAGATCATCACACCTTCCCAAGGAATTAAAAATCCCATTGTGGATCACCGAAAACAAAAGTCGGAACTCGGTTTTGTCTCTCAGCAACCCAAGAAACGAGATAATCGAGATATTCCTCCGAATCCTCCAACACAAGTGCCTGAACTTCTTGCAACCGCCTCTGACTTTGCCACTTCTATAATTCTCAAATCTTTTTCTCAAACTTCACTTGGAATAAAGGCTGATCATCGCTTTGTTTTCCCTTTAGCCCCACAAATCTCCAAAATTGCATTTACATCTTCCATTCCCAAACATAAGCGACCAGACCCAACATCACGTAGATCTCCGTCTCGGCTTTCACTTACTTTTAGCAATTTCACGAGTGGTGACTAGAGATGTTCGGAAACCCCCAACGACAGGTGGAGATACTCTCACTGGGCCCATGAAAACCATGGGCCTCGGCAATGTGCCAGTAAATCCAGTTCCGATGCGTAAAGTGCTCAAGAAAAACCCGATCGATGGGGATACTTTGAGAGCCCTTCGACGGGATAATAATGTAAACTTTGTTGTTATTGGTATGCATTACATAATCACCGACAGCACTTACAAGCAGGCCATGTAGACGCTGGAAAGAGCACAATGATCGGCCGGTTGCTCCACGACCTTGGAGAAGTTGAAAAACGCACAATGCAAAAGCTCCATCAAGAGAGCGGTAAAATCGGGAAATCGTCTTTTGCGCTTGCGTGGTTGCTCGATGGAACAGAAGAAGAACGTAATCGGTTCGTTTAAATTACGAGGATGAACTGAAATACAAGCGGAGTAACCATCGATATTGGGATCCGGAGGTTCAGTATCAGAGGGCGTACATACACTTTATTAGATGCGCCGGGTCACAGAGACTTCGTACCAAATATGATTGCTGGTGCCTCACAGCTATGTTCCTGTTATTCCTTATCACAGCTAACTTATTCAAGGCCGATTTTGCCATTCTTGTAGTCGATGGTTCTACAGGCGCATTTGAATCTGGATTTCATTTACACGGCCAGACGAAAGAGCATGCATTACTGGCACGCAGCCTTGGAGTACAAACTTTGCTCGTTGCAGTAAATAAACTTGACAATGTAAGTTGAGCAAAGATACCAAGCTTAAAATCGGAGGTTCAATGGTCGAAAGAACGGTTTGACACAATTCGTATACAGATGAATGAGTTTCTTTCTCGTGTGGGATTCGATTCGACAAATTTGAAGTTTGTTCCATGTAGCGGACTGACTGGGGGCAACATTACTACAAAGCCTGTACAATTATCTTCATGGCCTGCCCAAAAATCTGTTCTTGAAGAAATAGGTACCCTTTATTTATTTTTCAGGCGTAACTCTATAGAAAGCACAAACCAAATCTCAAGGGATGTTGATAAACCTTTCCGGTTGTCAATATCGGATCTGTACAAAGGCAGCCAAAGTGGGGCATCAATCAATATCATTGGCCGTGTTGCTTCCGGGCATATACAAGTAGGTGACCCGGTGGTGTGCCCGACCTGTGATGACTCAGCCGTTGTCAAAACGATCGAGGTAGATGATGAAGATCGAACCGTCGCCGCCGCTGGGAATAATGTTATCATCGGAATAACTGGATTTGATATTGCGCATTTAAGGTTTGTAGTGCCTCTAAAAGAATTGTTGACCAGCAGGGTTGGGGATGTTCTTTGCGATATGTGCAGTCCCATACAAATCGTCAAGGTTATTGAGGCGCGTATAATCACATTCGACATGTCTCGGCCTTTGACATTGGGTGGAACTGTGGTCATTCATAGGGGCAGAACAGAAGAGCCAGCAATTATATCAAAACTTATTTCTGTCGTCGACAAAACGACCGGAACAATAGTAAAGAAGAATCCACGGTATGACCTTGCTCAACAGTCATATTTGGGTTTATTAATATCCTAGGTATCTCTCAAATGGAATGGCTGCATTTGTAGAGTTAACTATTTTGGGAAAGGGCATGCAACTGGAAATATACAGCATAAACAAGGACTTCGGTCGGATCATACTGCGCAATGAAGGAGAAACTTTGGCCGCTGGCATTGTAAAAGAATTATTGTCAATACATCAGTAATAGATGCCGCTCAATATATATTTAGGAAACTGAAAGCTCTATTGACTAACGTCGCAGCGAAATATATATTATATATATCAGAGTTCGTCATGACCAGATGGCTCCTCGTCTGATTCTGATCCGCCAGCTGCTTCGTCTAAAAAATCCAGTCAGAAATGCTCGTAAATAGGAGCCATACAAAGCTTGCTGGTAATTGGATAGGCAACACTGGATAGAGCCTCCTTTTGTTCTTCGAAATCTTCTTTTGCACCACTAGAGCCGTGTTCATCGAGCCATTCAATAGCAGTCTTCACAGCATTTTGAATAGCTTCTTTGTCTTCCGCACTGATTTTTCCACCCAAACCTTCTTCATCGTTGACCTGAGCTTTCAAAGAGTAGGCGTAATTCTCGAGACCATTTCGGGCCTCAATTCTTTCACGATTCTGTTTATCTTCTTCTGCAAATTCTTCGGCTTCTGTCACCATCCGCTCAATTTCTTCCTTAGAAAGTCTTCCTTTGTCGTTGGTTATGGTGATACTTTCAGTATTTCCAGCAGCTTTATCTTCAGCGGTAACCTTGAGAATACCATTAGCGTCGATTTCAAATGTAACAGCGATTTGTGGAACGCCTCTGGGCGCAGG
The DNA here is from genome assembly GCA_001929475.1 of Neolecta irregularis DAH-3. Classification (NCBI taxonomy): domain Eukaryota; kingdom Fungi; phylum Ascomycota; class Neolectomycetes; order Neolectales; family Neolectaceae; genus Neolecta; species Neolecta irregularis. The sequence goes on along the minus strand of LXFE01000157.1, from coordinate 112,872 downwards.
TGGAATGCCGCCAAGCTCGAATTTACCGAGGAAGTTGTTGTCTTTAGTAAGAGTTCGTTCTCCTTCATGAACCTTGATGAGTACACTCGGTTGCTGGTCAACAGCAGTAGAGAACATCTGTTGTTTTCGGGATGGGATAGGAGTGTTCCTCTTGATGATACTAGTCATGACTCCGCCAGTAGTTTCGATACCCACAGAGAGAGCGCAGACATCAAGAAGAACAAGGTCATCAACGCCCTCATCGCCACTCAAAATACCACCTTGAACAGCAGCGCCATATGCGACGGCTTCGTCGGGGTTAATTCCTTTGGAAGCCTTCTTACCACCGAAGTAGTCCTCTATGAGCTGCTGAACCTTGGGGATACGGGTGGAACCACCGACTAGGACGATATCATCCACTTCGCTTATCTTGACGTTTGCATCTTTGAGCACTCTTTTGACGGGTTCGATGGTCTTCTTAAATAGGTCGAGATTAATTTCTTCGAACTTGGCCCGAGTGAGGGTTTCAGAAAAGTCCTTGCCCTCAAAGAAAGCTTCGATTTCGATCCTGGCACTCATCTGTGAACTCAAGATACGTTTTGCTTTCTCGACTTCGCGTTTGAGTTTACCCAAAGTTCTATTATCCTTGGAGATATCGACATTGTATTTGCCATTGTATAGTTTAACAAAGTGTTGGATGACGCGATTGTCGAAATCCTCTCCTCCAAGATGGGTATCTCCAGCAGTGGCTAAAACTTCAAAAACACCTTCTTCAATACTCAGGAGCGAGACATCAAAAGTACCACCACCAAGATCGAAGACAATGATTTGATTGCTACCCTCTTTTTTATCAAGACCGTAAGCGATAGCTGCGGCTGTAGGTTCGTTGACGATTCGCAGGACGACAAGACCAGAAATTGCACCAGCATCTTTGGTAGCTTGGCGCTGAGCATCATTGAAGTAAGCAGGAACTGTAACGACAGCATAAGTAATGTTGACTCCAAGGTAACTTTCGGCGGTTTTCTTCATAGCGCCAAGGATCATGCCGGATATTTCTTCTGGCGAGAAACGTCTGTTATCTCCCTTAACTTTGACTTCGACAACCGGTTTTCCGTCTTGTTCGACGACTGTGAAAGGAAAGTGCTTTAAATCATCTTGTACATCTGCCTCATTGAATCGCCGTCCCATCAAACGCCTAAACAAGTCAGTACAACATGCACAATACTGACGAACTTGATATCAAAAATAGTGTTTTCTGGATTAGCCGCCGCTTGATTTTTAGCGCTTTCTCCTACAAGCCGCTCATTTTCCGTGAAAGCAACATAAGATGGTGTAATCCGGCTGCCCTGATCATTCACAATAATCTAGATGTTGGTTATCGCATAGCAGGATAGACATACTTCTACTCGACCGGATTTCATGGCACCTACGCAAGAATAGGTAGTACCAAGATCAATTCCAATAACTTGGATGTCAGTGTTGGGAAAAAGCAGGCCACAAGTACCGGTGCCGTAATTCAGCTGCTCATCTGCGGACACATAGCCGCCCGACAGGAACGAACCAGCCAGCAGATAGCTGGAGATGGTAGCGAAGACCCAGTTCTTCATGGTGGAGTGGATGGTTGGTAAATTGGGAAAGAGGAGCGGGCGTTGGCATTTTAAATTGCGCGCATTCAAAAAATGGATACGTGGCATTCCTTGGCTCTTCCATCACGTTCCATTCCGGCCATAATGCATAATACATATATGAGTGCTATTAGGGTGCTACGTGTATGTACATTTTGTCGGTAAAGAGATAAGAAGAAAATTTTAAAACCTCGAACAGAAAGAAATGATAAAGTCCTCGCTCAAAACATGAAAGTGCTCCCAACGCCAGATACCAAACACCCACAAGGAGGCGCCGCAGACCAGTCGACGCGATCCGAGGTATTTCTATTCCTCAGAAACGTCCTCGTCGCCTACTTTGTTGCGATGCGTCTTTGCGTGCCTCTTAAGATTGGAAACCACAGAAAAACTGCGTTTACACCCAGGATATTCGCAGCCAAATGCTACAATTTAGTCAGACCGGTAAACCCTTTTGACTCATACGTTTTTCCCCTGTGTGACTAAAACGATGCGTCTTCAGCGAACTTGGTCGAGTAAATCGCTTGTGACACAACTCGCAGATATGTTTCTTCGCGCTAGGCGAGGCTTTTTTCACATTGAACGTCCGCATCATATTAGTTTGCTCTGCATTATAATCACTTAGTGATGCTAGACTGCTTCTTCGATCTAGCACCGCCATTGAGGAATGCTCATATTCAAACGGTTGTTCCACAGGCGTTTTAAGTGACAGATGTGATAACTGAGATGATGATGTTTCCGCTTCTTCAGGAACAGAGTGATAGAACACATGGGGTGCCATTTGTTTGTGTTCCTGGCGAACCTCAAGAGGAAAAGAGGATGAATATGGATCGAATGAAGTTAATGATGCTGGTGACGGTTGACCCGAAACATCTGAGCGGGAATCAAACATGGACATTTGTCGGCCTCTTTGAGGAATATCAGGAGGGGTTTGGTATGTTGACGGCAAGACTGGATGTGACATCCTTCGATCGAGACTCCACCGAGGCCGTATATAAGGGTGTCCTCTTTCTGGGCCCCATAAATTGGGTTGGATTTGCTGCTGGAAATGATCACCGATGACCTGCCCTGTATTAAATGAGTGATTTGGATTTGGATTTGAAGGTGATGGTCGGCGGTTAAAGGCGGTATTCGCCTGTGACTGATGTTGCAACGTATTATTAGCAACTGCAGAAAATTCATTCGAGGTGTTGGTCTTCAGCATCGGCGATGAGACACGACGCTCGAGGAAGTTAATTGGAGGAAAGTCGTGTGGCAGTTCGAGGCATTGCTGATAAGATTGTGTAGAGCTTTGAATATGATTCGCATGCGGTGCAACAAAATTGGGGAAGGGGGTAAATTGTTCATCTGGTCCAAAAAACGGGAACCTTGGCTCTTGTGGTTGGTGATAAGGGCTTTGCGTGTGATGATGTGGTTCAAATTGCGCCGCCGACATGAACGGTTGCGTGTCTCTTGTCGTCAGGGGCGAATGAGATCCCTCATCTTGTATAGGATCGATTGATGATTGATCAGGAGGAGTTACTGTGGCACTCCAAGATACACCTCCAAGGTTAAACGAATCCTGAAAGAGTCTATGTGATGAATGCTGTCCTTCATGTTGTAGATCCATAGTGGTGTTGAGGATTACGAAGATATCTTAGTGAAAGCAAGGTGTTATTTGAGCAAAAGCCCGATTCAATCGAGATAGGGAAAAAGTGAAGATCCGATGCAGTTAACTTGAGCCTTTTTATTTCAGTGATCGGGCAATAATGATGTACCTTGTAGACCAGCAAACCGAGAAGGTTGAGGGCAGAACCGCGAACAGATCGGCGGTTCTAAGGGGAGATTGGCTTTTGTAATATGCGCACGGGAAATAAAATACGGCGATATTTGGAACAGCAACAAGATTCTGGAGAATACACGAGGAAACGACAGCGTGTAGAGGAATGAATGCAATATGTCGGAGGCAGATTCGAAATATTCAACACCGCGCTTGCCTCTGATCAGTAACACCGAGACACTGTGATTATACAAATAAATATAGCGTCCGACTCGCAGCTATGCGTATATATACTAACGATAATCGCGGGTCTGTAAGCGATATACTGGAGACTGACAAGTTCAGGAGGTGGGTAGGAGGTTGGTGGAGGTTGGGAAATCTGACGATTTACAATGTGCCGGATGACTGCCCACAATCAAACAATTCCGGATTCGGGATGGTATCCGTCACTTAGAGATGTTTATATGTTCGCGATAAATGTCAGTCTACTCTCGCCTGAAATCGAATATAAGGAATAAAAGAGTTCCTTTCTCTGAATCACTTCTCCAAATGAGCGGCTGTCGTTGCCAGTATGAATTAATAGGTTGGTCAATGGCGGCATAAATATCAGGAATTGCCAATTCTTGGGTTACAATTTTGAGAACCGGTTGAATAAAGTGGGTATCAACCATTTCAACTCTTCTTGAGAGGCACTCAATTTAGCCACACATCAATTGACCACGGGAGAACTAGAAGAATAGAAGATTGAGTAAGCTTTCTAATGGTGCAGGTTTCATGAGAATTTCGAGTTAGGAGTCCAATAGACTTAAAGATTTGACATAATCAAAGCTATTTAGCTGCTTGCATTACCAACTATTGTATCAGGGAAGGTAAATGGGTTATTCCACGACCAATTACTAATGAAACGTCCTAAAATGGCTTACCTGTTCCCGTGGGCAATTAGCGGGTGGAATACAATACAAGCGAGACATGGATACAGTATTCAAGATTAGTATCTTATCAATATATTAACTTTCACTCCCTGACATTTTTAAAGATATTAATATTGAATACTTTAGATTCTCCTCGATTAGCAGAGTCTAAAGAAAGTTGTCCCGATTTCATTGGGCATTCTTGTAAAGGACCCTTTAAAGTTTAAACATTTCTTAATCCTTGGAGTCCGGAATCTGACGTTCATACTATATAATGCATGATATTTTAAAATTGTTTAATTAATAAAGCAATATATCATTGTACTTCAAAGGGTATTGTCTATAACACAACGTCACTAACTAATTAAACCAAATAGTTTAGCGTGAGGTAATTTCTTGTATTAGTTTCAACCCACTTGAAGCGCTTCAACAAGTCGTCTCTCTTTGCTAGACCAAAATACTTGAAAGATCTATCAATTCAAGAGTGGGCTGCATTATCTTACGAACGAACAATGTCCCATTCGATCTTGGTTCATTTTTTAAAAAGAATAAAGAGCATTCTGCAGCAAAATTGAGGAAGGAGCTCATTGAAGTTCAGGCTATTCAAAATCTTTGCTCTGGAAGCACAAGCAATATGGGGATTAGGGCTAGGAAATTGTGGTTAGTCGCAACGGAAAGGAAGAAATTTGAACACGCAAAAAACAATAAAGGAGAATAAGTTCAGAAGAACATTCATCGAGATGGATAAACAGAAAATTGCCTTCACTAAAAATGTGGATTTAAAATCCTTCGATCGACCCTGTAATTATGGGTTTGGACGCCGAAGCACATGCACTAATCAGTTCACCCATCTGGCTGGATATCACACCTATAGCTTTTCTATTTTAACGCTCAGTTTGGATACAATTTGAGCAGATACAATCAAATATTCTAAGATATAAACAATCCTCCACAAATGGTAGCCTACATTGTCTGTTTTCTTAACTAGACTCCAAAAAACACCAAGGATAGAATTATGAATTGAGGAGACATGAATCCTGAGATTTATCAATGACCTTCCCTAATTTGACATGAAGTGTATGATCATGAATTATCATTGGAATTATTATAGTAGCATGGTTGATGATGGTTTCAAGTGTGAATTCGACAAATTTAGAGTCAAGTTTTCATATTAAAAAAGACGTACTTCAAGTTGGCGGTGTCTTTTGTTGACGTCAAGATGTATAGGACAGAAGGCCGTATTCTTAACGTGAGTGATAGGAGAACGGAGGGGCAAAAAAGGTAAGACGTGAAGTTAGGTGTATTTCCACAAGTCTGCTGGATCTGCAAATATATCGTTCTTCAAACCACTGGCCTTGAAATCCTCCTAGTAATAATAATATATCAATGGTTTTAGCCTATTGGACCGTAGAGAAGGAAGGATTGCCTGTCTATGCTCTCCACAGCACGTGTGCGCCTGAAACATTTACTCGTTTGCAAATTTGTTTCGCATTCTCTACCATATCCCATGTCCAAAAGCCCGCCAGCCCAGAGATCATTCCCACAGGTCATCGGCGGAGTTTATTATCTACGTGTTTTGCGGTGATTTTCGGACTTCAGTGCGACGGCAATACTGGGATTTGGAAGAATATTCTCGTCTATCATAGTTCTCTGCAGTCTCTCTTTATGGGGGAAACTCTACATTGTAGGGACTCCAATTGACGGATATATATTACGTTACTGAGGAAACGGTAGGGTTTTACTAGATAAATAATTGTTTGCTGTGACAGTTTGTGGATTTCCTTGAGCTAAGTTACATTCCCGTCTCCGTTTCCAGAGATCTTTTGCTAATCCAAAAGGGAGATCTCCTCAATCATTGTACGTATTGTTCCTGGCAGGTAAAATGGCAATGTACCCCTATGGAAGATCTCTAGAGGAAATAATGAAAACCACTCGCCACCCATGAGTCTGTCGCAAGAAATTCGTACACAGGGTATTTTCTGGTTATCTGATGGGTATTTTCTTCCTTGATTTTACTACAATGAATTCTTGAAAATCTATAAATAGTCCTGTATCTGCACATTTGTAGGGCGGGTTGGATAATGCTCTATCCATCCCGCTAAGAATCAAAGAATCCTTTTCCTCTTTTTCCTCTTTTTCCTCTATGTTTCCGACGCTACAACTACAACCTGTGTGCCGACAAGTCTACTCCTCCGTGGCCTATTTTTGCATTCATCACATCTCCGACTGCTGGCATAGATTACATTGTGTTGCATTATTTGACCTATTTTACTAGACTATAATAGTCAAACTCCAGAATCTAAATGATCTCAGACTATGCGGCGAAAGCTATCACTAGAACACCCTGCACGAAATCCTAGACCATTACCGAGGCTCATTGTTTGGGCACGAGTATCCATCCCGATTAGGAAAAAAGTCGAAACGGACGATGACACGTCTTCCTGACATGTTTCGCAAGGGTCTTGACGCCGCCGAGTCTATCCCCTGTTTGAGAAACTATTTTTGTAGGAGCTGTTCTAAAGCTTTTAGAATTCAACAGAATATTGACTAGTCCGTAATACCGACAATTTGACGGGTATACCGCGGCCTGTCTGCACGAGCCTTCCAGAACCTTCGATTCCTTTCTTAACAAATCCTTTATAACTCCTCAAACCCATCCCCATATTCTCTCTTTTTCAACCATGTCGCAGGCAGAAAGCATTCCATATCAACCCTATGTCAGCATAGTATTGCATGCTACAGGTCCTTTCCCTGTTCATGATCCGCCAGAGCAAGGCGAGGCTTCTCCGCGAAATGACATCACGCCACCCCATGTTTTCATATTTCCATCTTTTGGACCCACCATGCTGAATGGATCATTTCAGTTTATATCTGCAAATGGTTTACCTAAACGACATGCTACGGATGCTGCCGTCTCGAAACTAGTTCCTGTGGATCTTGCTACCCTGCCGGAAGACGAGCGCAAGTGCTCTATCTGTATGGAAAGGTTTTGTGCAGGTGCAAGGTCTATTGAAGATATACTAATTATTTAGAACCTTGTAAGTTAAATTATGGAGATCCTTTCAATCTCAATCCTGCTGTGCCGACCGCCACAATCATCGACAAAACGCCGATCGATCCCTCTACTTCTGGTAAAATAGATGACGATGATGAGCCTGCAAATATCGATATATCCGCTCATGAAGCAAGAACTGATGGCGTTGTCGATGCGGGACCAGAAAAGCCGCTCCAGTTACCATGCGGACACGTCTTTGGTAACCATTGTTTGACACACTGGCTCAAAGAATCGCCGGCATGTCCACTTTGTCGTTTCGAAATCCCGTCAGTGGAAGAGCCGATGTCATCCCAAGTTCTTCAAGGAGTCTTTTGGTTTCCACTACCGTTCGTCTTAGTTACCCGTAGATCTTCGCCCACAGGAGAAGCTCCATCGCAAGATCGTTCAGATGTTCAGTCACTGTTGGCAGAAACCACTAGTTCTGTTCCCCGTCGAGTCGAGCGGCATCATCCATATGCTCGCCAAGACCTAGAATGCGCGCAAAGAACAATAGGTCTGTGCAATGAGGAACATTCACCAGAAGTAAATTTGGAATGTGGTCATCGGTTTCACCCACTATGCCTTACGGAAGCGTGTGCTTCTGCTGCGAGACTGGTGGATTTGACGACGAGTGATTCTAGTTATTGTCCGAGATGTCGAAGGATTAAGCGAATTCTGCATTGAATTATCTACATCAAGAATTGGGCAACCGGGTAATCTGGATCGGGGCGTTCTTATTCAAGATATTATGGCGGTGTACATAATATTCAATAGATAATAAGTTATGGGTGGGAACAGTTGACCCCCCTGGTCTGAATCAAGTTTTGGAAAAAAACCAACACATTGACCACTTCATTCCGAATGTCTTACCGGATCTCTTGTGCAAAGCTTTCATACAAGCCCATTTCTATCAGTATTCGTACGACTGATCTGAGAGCAATATTTTTCTAATGAGTCTTACGAATGTTGACAAAAAATGTCGCTTGTCCAACATTGTTTGAAACTAGTCCCATCCTGTTTTTACGTGGCGCGCGCATTTGCTTATAAGAGTATCTCCTACACTTCATCCCCAACACAGAAACACTCGTTTCTCGGAAACCGAACTCTTTTTCAAAGAGGGAGCTATTCTGGTTTCCTCGCATTATCTACCCAAGACGGGAATATCAAATTTGACTAATATCCCGCTGAGTGTCTGCAATCTAGTACACTCATCGATCATCAATCCCTTAGCGAGACATCGACTACAAAAGTCTTACAGTCAGTTGTGCTCTACCGGTGATTTGAGGGTATCCTGCGATTTACTTGAACAGGCTCGCAACGTTCATAATTTTGTTAATTCGGCATCATTACATCTTTCAAAACGACAATCGCCCAGTCTGGTTCCTCCAGGTCATCACCTTCATAAATCCCAGCTGAAGGATCCACCATTGGTCCCGTTAAGCGACTTGAAACGTCTGAAAACCAATCGACGACATAAAAAGTCCGTCTCCAGTGTTTCAAGTATTGTCATACCACCAAGGACTGTTTCTATACCTTCTCCTACAACAACGAACCCTGCCCCTGTTCAAAAGCCCATTCCTATTCCAGAACCAGAGGAGGAAATCACAGAGACCGCTGAAATTCCATCCATGCCAGTCCCCGCTCTCTCAAATCCACTGACCCCATACCTCGAAGCACAAAAGGAGAAAATGGTAGTACGGAATCCCCCACAAGTCTAACTGGATAGACCCAAGAATCCATTCAAGTGATTATCAATCGAAACGCTGGTACAATTCAAACTCTAAAATACGGTTCTCTCGCGTCGAATGCTGCGTTTATCACGTTCCGAGGAATCTTCAACTATACGACGATATCTAAATCGGTTATCTTGGCATATCTTATCACATCGTTTATCTCTCTACTCTTTCAGCTTCAGATTTATTGGATGACGCGCCCTGTGTACGACGGTAAGAAGGTTCTTAACCTTCATTTGCCTGATTTGAATGGCGATGGGTTGACTGTGGCTGCTTATATGCTGGATGTCTGTTATATCAGTTGGGCGATCCATGTTTTGGCTATTATCAGCGACAGGGCATGGGTCTTATTTGGAGTAGTATGTCCTTCTATTGGGGTGGGTGAATGAAACTTGACGGTTTAGATACCATTATACTTTGCGTACTTCGCAACTTCGAGACAACCCATTCTTCAGGCAGCAGCGAGTAGTGGTAAGTGTGGGTTTTGTTCTGTCAATGTTCTTATTGCCAAAGCTGCGTATCCCATAGGACTGCGTAGTGCTCCAGAGCCACAACCACCTCCACTAGAGATTGTAATTGCAATGCCTGAACCTGAAGGTATGTCTTTGGCTTATGATTAGTGTGCTAATACTCAAAAAGTTCCACCTGCCATTACACAAGACTTGCCTGGTCCGCCTGATGGACCATCCCCAGGTGGTTTTCCGTCGACGGAAATGTATCCATCTACGTGTGGCCATGAACACCATGCACATCGATTCTTTTGCAATGATGGAGCTAAACTTTCCAAACGGTACAGCAAGCACCTACCACAACGAACATGAAAGAGACTATACTTTGCTAGACAGTGTTTGCTACATTCTTTGTTGATACATATTATACTCTAGGCATGCAGTTATACATGTAAGTGCAACTATTAACCAATGTCCCTTGGATCTATCATAAATCCTCAATATCCTAGTCCCAAACAGCGGCAAGGCCATATTTCCTAGCATCAGAAACCGCCTGCAGTAACCCTGATTTAAGTCTCAATATAGCTTGGACATCACTTAAAGGCGAAGTACGAGGATAAAGACGGACCTCGTGACCTTTTCCTTTCAATGAAGCAATAGCAGAGGCATCCATGTTATTTTCAATTGATATTTCCATTGGAAGAAGTTGATGATGTACCCTTGGGCTATCAATGACATCAAAAAGATTCATTTTCCAATCATATAATTTGATGATTGCATCCAGGACTGAAGTGACAATTCGTGAGCCACCACTTGCACCAAGCACAAATTCGAGTTCATTGTTATGTGTGATGATAGTTGGTGCGGCCGAAGAGAGCGGTCTTTTGAAAGGTTTGAGAAAGTTGAAGGGAGAAGGTCGTAGATTAAATGCATTTGGATGGCCTGGCAATGAGAAGTCATCGAGTTGATCGTTGAAGATGATACCGGTGACTGGATCACACACTAGAGAGCCGAAAATCTGGTTTATCTGCAGTCAGCAGAGTTTGAGAGTGAGCGAACGGTAGTGGTGAGAGAAACAGCCATCCCCTGACTGTCGACTACGTTCAAATGGGTAGTACCATGATTCTCGATCTGTGTCATTTAGCAAACATAGGTTGTAACATTAGAACCATTTGGTAGCTAGGACGGTAGTGATGTACACCATATGTTTTGTGGTCTGAAATGTTGGCACGAACTTTTGCCGCCCATTCTTTCGACTTGATTTCCTCGACGCGGTCACGATTGGCGGTAGTTTCGTCAATGGGATCACCGAGTTCGGTGCGACCAGCCGAGAGCCCTAGAATTGAGTTTAGATAGGAGTAAACAAGAGCTACAATGTACATTTCATGACTTCCACCAGTCTATGGAGTCCTTTGTGAGTCATTTTTGTAGGTTTGCCCATGTCGAACCCCTCAAGGATATTCAAACCTTCGAGTAGGGCCGGACCACTGCAGGGAGGCCCACACGTGATGACATCGCGTCCGCGGTACCAGCCCTTGACGTTTTAGACCGGATAGAGAGCAACACGCACTCGGATAGGAGATTCAACTTTAGCAGTATAGTTTGCAAGGTCTCCCTCTGTCAGGACGCCGCCCTTTTCTTGGATGTAGGAAGTGATGGAGCGTGCAATATCCCCGGTGTAGAATGTGGAAGGGCCACCTTGGGCAATAGCCTGCAGTGTGTTTGAGTAATTGAGACGGCGGACGATGTCGCCTTCTTTCAACAGAGAACCCCCGGGAGCAAGCATAGGGGCCCAGGAGGGGTGCGAGGAGAAGTTCGTCAGGCTGTCCATGATTTGCAGGTGCTCTTGGAGCAAGAAAGAGGCCGGGAAGCCGTCTCTGGAGAGGGCAATTGAGGGCTGAAATAGATCCGCCCAGTCAAGGGCACCATACAGCGCGTGAGCCTGGGAAAAGCCTGCGATTTCGCCGGGGGTTCCTATTGAGAGCGGGCCAAAGACGAGACGGAGGGGATCGTGCACATAATCCGACAACTGTGAGCGGGCGGGAGCAGTCTCGCGAAAGTTTATTGTGCTTGCAGAACCATTTTGATGGCGGATGAGCATGAAACCGCCGCTTGTCTGTCAATAATAGATGCAAAATGAGCAGCAGCACACCCGCCAATGCCGCTAGAAAACATGTTGATTGTGCCAACACACAGTGCCGCCGCAATTGCGCTATCGACCGCATTGCCGCCGGACTTGAGGATATTGATGCCGACGGTGGAGCATGCGGGGATGTCTGAGGCGACTGCACCGCGGCGGCCTTGGACGAGAGTTGAGGGTTTTCGATGAGGATGCGGGAGGATGAGCAGGAAAGCAAGAACGGCGAGGAGAAAAAATATAGCGAGACCAGCCGCGTTGCGTGGTGTTTTGTACAACATAGCCGTTGTGTCGCACTCTGGAGTCGCTTTTCCAATTGCCCCTCCACCAGCATCTCTACCCAATCCGCATGCCCCCATCGCCGTATGTTATTTGCGTCAAAAACCCCCTCTGATCCCGCTAGGCTAGACGATGCGGATGCCGCTGCCTACAGGACCAGATGCAAGGAGCTGGAAGCCGCCCTGACCGAGACCCGCGCTGCCCTCGACGACTTCCAGCTCTCCAGCAAGGAGCTGGAACACGAGCTCGAGAAGGAACTCGAGGAGACAGAAAAGCAGTACAAAGAACTCAAACGCCGTAACGAGAAGCTCGCTCACGATGCCGACGACTGGAAGGTGCGCCTTTTAACCAGAGGTCGTCCGTGTTGACAACAACGTCCAGGCAAAATATCAAATTGCAAAGACAGAAAGCGCAGCCAGCCTCGCCGCCATGCAACGGGAGATCGATGCCCTGCGCGAGGCCCACCGCATTGTCAAGGACCAGCTGCGAGATGTCGAGGTGTCGAACGATGACATGGAACGCAATGAACGGTCTGCCATGACTCACACCTGATCTGATCCCTGTCTAGAGTAGTTCAGAGTTCCCTCCAAGACTTGCAGAGGAAATACAACGAATCCATCGAGCAAACTGCAATGCTAGAAGCTGAGCTTGCTGCAAAAGAATCCCTCGAAATCGAAACACAGCGTCTGCGAGACGAGTTACGTGACACAAACCTTGAGCTGAGCATCATAAAAGACAAGCATCGCGCTGTCTCGGAAGACGGATCGCGCCGAACACCGCCCTCTCCGCCTGCTTCTGAGGGCTCTGCGTCTAATATGCTGGACATGCTTTCCACCACTGGATCCATTCGTTCAAAGCGGCTCGGAAATTTATTAAATCACCAAAGAGCTCCAAGTGACACTAGTGACAGACCCATCTCACGGACCGAACTCAACCATTCCAAGAGTAGAAAAGCCATGCAAGATATGGTCGGCCGCGTCAAGGCATGGCATTTTGTTCCGCTTTTACCACACTGATTGCTTAGAGTCTCGAGGCACGCCTTCAATCATGTCGTAATATTGTTGCTCCTCTTATGAGTCCTCAATACCCGCGGTCGTGTAATGGATCACACTTTAGTCTTGATGCTGTCCTGCATGAAAGCATGGATGTGCAGCCCCCTCGTCCAGCGTCGCGTGTCTCAGCCTTGTCCGATACAGACCATGCTGCTTGTCGTGTGCCTGCAGAGCGTCCTGCATCTCGGACTTCTTCTCGAGGCGGTTATGTCCACCCGCTATCACGAAGCATAAACGAGTCGATATCCAGGCCCAGGTCAAGATCGTCTGTCTCGCAGCAGTCGGTGCACACGCTGCCGCCGCTGTCTGCAGATATGCGACCACCATCCGCGCTTTCCCGTCCAATCTCGGCTGTGTCGTCAGAACCAGTATCCTCTATCACAAAACCTGTCGCTCGTTATGCTCCCAATTTGAAACAGAATATATCAGTTACCCCAGAACCTGGTCTTGAAGTAGAAAAAGAGCATGCAAATACATATATGCTCCCGCCAAAACGTCGAGTATCTGGAATTCCACGACCCAACGGCACCCTCTCACCGCCTCCACAAACACCTGTTCCCAACGGCAATAGTCTACAAAGACGACGAACTGTAGGTTCAGCCGACCCAAAGTGGAAAACCCCTCAAGCAAATGCACCTGCAGACTCTTCAGTCCCAGGAAGAGTGCTGAAGCGTCCTCCAACTATCCGCGAAGCAACATAAACTTGAGAGATTGTGACAATTAGATATATCCCCGGAGTCGTGTGCTTGTCTCTCTTTATCGTGTTTTTTTTTCTTACATCTTTTGTTGTGGTACGAATCAATGGAAACAGACGGTGTTCAAGGATTGTTTGTATTAAGGGGAATCATTACGATCGTTTGCATAATTTATTAAACCACGAAACATTACAGATACTTTTTAGCTAACGCCTTGACTTTTATATCAAATATCGCAGAAGTGATCTGTTGGTTTACCTGATAAAAAGGGTTTAAAAGACATTTGATGTAAAGTTCTTGTAAATCCTGAAAGAAGTTTTTAATACCATCGTCGTTTCGTAATTCGTGAAGTAGCATAAATTTTATATCTGAATATTGTTAATACCCACACCTGAAAAAAGGGGGAGAATTACTTCCCGCAGTGAGGTATGTACTGACGAGGAATTGGTTGAACCTGTCCACCGTTTTCATGTACCTGTTACTTAGCACATACTCTTTCGAATTCATCCTCACATTCCGCTCGATGCCCATTGAATCTCCTCCACAATGTCTAATGACGAATGCACGATAAATTGATTCATGTGGCGGGAATCTTCACGAAACTAGACTTATCAACTTGATGTAATGTATTGTAATACTCTGGCAACCCCATCTCCACCAGACTTCCAAGATCCGAATTCGAGCTGATACACTGGATTATCTTTTGTTCCCACAATGGCCAGATAGAAACTCATGTCGTTGTTGCATCAACGATCTGGGAAGCAGGCGTGTAGCACGGGGTGAGGTTAATTCAAAGTTTGAACCCCGAAATGGCCAATGTCCAGCAAATCTATCGTCGTTCTGGGATCGCTGAACCAAGATCTCGTCTTAAGATTAGATCGTGTCCCTCAACCCGGTGAGACCCTTGCGGGGAAAGATATTTCCTATGGAAATGGCGGCAAGGGTTGTAACCAGGCCGTTTCTTGTGCCCGAATGGGCGGCAATGTCGCATTCATTGGAAGAATAGGCGACGATACATACGGAAAAGTCATCATGGAAGATCTAAAGAAGGAAAATATGGATGTAAGCTCAATACGAGTCAGTGCAAAAACTGCAACAGGAGTAGCATTTATCTTGGTATGTTACGCGATAAATGCTTTGACTTGATATATCGGGTTGAAGAAAATGGAGAGAATAGAATTATTCTTGCACCTGGAGGTTTTTAACCCAATCATATACTTTTGATTAACTGGAAGCCAACGCCAAATTATCGATCGACGACGTTTACGCATCCAGGGCGCTTATATCATCGGCGTCGATGTTAGTACTTCAACTCGAAGTCCCTTTTGAAACTGTGCAAGCTGCAATTGACCTTGCTCACGAGTTAAACATTCCCGTGCTCCTCAATCCCGCACCAGCGATAGAGTTGGAATTATCTATCTACCCCAAAATCGGGTATCTGGTAGTCAATGAAACCGAGGCTAGTATCTTGTCAGGAAACCCCGTCGGAAATTTAGATCAGGCAAAGATAGTTGCGACTCACCTTCTTGAACGTGGAGTTACCAAAGCCGTCATCGTCACTCTCGGGAGCCAGGGCGTGGTATTCGTCGAACGAGGCACTCAAGTTCAGCATCTACCGGCACATAAAGTCCAACTTGTAGTCGATTCAACTGCTGCTGGAGATACATTTATTGGGGCCTTCGTCGTGGAACTTTTAGAGAATGGATTGAGAAATGCAATCGAGTTTGGGATATCCGCCTCAGCTCTCGCCATTACACGTCAAGGGGCACAGAACTCAATTCCTAGAAGAGAAGAAGTGTAGCAGAGGGCTATTGGATGACGGCTATCTTCCACACAGGTACCATATATACATGACTACTTGGTGTCTAAGCTATGTCTCTCTCATCCGCCGGGGGAGTCTCCACTCCCTGTACCACTACCCAGGCTTACTCCAAGGGAGCATCTCCGTTACAAGAAGTATCGCACTGATCCTGAATACAATACACCTCGTCTTTTCATTTGAATTGTCATGAATGCCCGTATAACGTCAACTAGATACTTTATTTTTTGGGAATATAATATTGGCCGCGTTTTGTAGTCACCACAAAAGAATATCATGATATTCTAAAAAACAGGGAATTTTGTATTTTTTGGGTGGAAACTAACATTGTGTGAAATTCTTTTCCTTAGACAATTCCAGCTTGCCACGTTTTGTGGTACCGTCACACAGTGATGTATAGAATCCGTATCAGTTTCAAAACGGATTCATGTAACTACATATATTGGATATCGGGTTTAAGTCTAGTCAGCCAGTCAGGCTAGACACTACTTATATACAGACTCGGCACATGCGCCTGCTACCGTCTTCTGCCTGTTCGCCTCCCCATTGACTTGCCGGGTGGCGATGCCTGTGACAGGCCAGTATGAGATAGGCTGCGGCCCTTAGTACTCCCTGTGCTCCTCCCGACTATTGAGCGGTGGCGGTGGCGGAGGCGAGCTGGTGGGACTTATGGTGGATGTGAGTTGCCACTAAGGAGGCTTCACTGGGAATATATGATCGCGAATTCCGAAGAATACAGGCAACTACGTATATTATTGCTCTGGTTTTGGCCTGACTTGCTAATCAAGCCAGGCCCTACTTATAGAAGACCGGGCACTTGCGCTTCCTTCATCTCTGTTTGTCTCCCTGCCTACCTCTCAGGTGGCAAAGCTTGTGATCGTCCTGACTTGGCTCGGTGGTACTGCTTGCCACAGTCAGGCTGCTATGATCGGCGTTGACGTCAGTGAGCCTTGAACCGTTGGGGGAGTCATAGTAGCTTGCGATGCGGGGCACCGGTGTTGTCTGATCGTGGGGCATGATCAAGTCCCGTCGAATCGAGTCACCACAATATCAAAGAGAGCTTTATCAGAAACTAAAGAGAAGAATGTGCGTGTTATTCTGATCTTGGCTGCTTTTCGCGGGTTCTTACAATATCCCTGTAGATAAAATGAACTTGACTGGCTGTATATCCATTGTTTGTTCATGTATGGAAACTTTAGCTTCGAGCAAGCTTCCCAAATCACGTGTCACTACTCCAAATTATTGCGAATCAATTTATCATGCCCCGCTTGATCTTTTTATATATCCATTGTACTAAGCCCGATACTAAGAAGAAACCTCACTCTTGTAGTACTCAGAATTACTGCTTTAACCGTTCAGCAACAGGCATGCAATTCCCTAAGCGGTACTTTGCTGGTATTTAACTTAGGATACTTCTAAGGCTGTTACAGGAATATGTGTGGCGATCAATGTACCAAGCGATTTGCAAGCTCAAGGTGGACTAAATCTTCAAATAACAGCACCGAAAGATGCAGGGTTTGGTCACATTATATTCCTTTTAACTCAAACTGCAGATGGGCCGCCGTTGGAATCGGTAAGGAAATGGCGGGAGCTTTAATGTTTGTTTTATACAAGAATGGAGAAAATTTGACCGTTTCTACGCGATTGGGGACGTGAGGAATACTATCCGTGAATCTGGATACTGATTTAAAGGTCCCATAATCAACCTGAACAGTACAACATGGCAAATATCACAGTCGAAAGTGGAACTGGTATCATAAATGGGAGAATGGTGGCAAATATTCATTGTTCGAATTGCAATTCTTGGGACCACGGAAATATTGATCTTACCTCAAACAAGCAACCTTTTATTTGGGCTATGGGAGTAAAAGCTCCTAGCCATCCCGACTCCGCTGCTGCGAATATTGCTCAGCATGTCATTCGTGGGTCCTTCACGCTGAATGTGGCAAAAGCTATAGGGGTTGGAGGAATTCCGAGTATATCTGGGAGCTCCGGTCCGCGGAACAAATGGATGAATGTCGTTGTGGCTCATGGTATGTCGCCTTCTAAGTAGACAAACTTCCAACATATAGCTATATTTATGCTTATTGCTTGGGCATTAATATTTCCTTCTGGGGCTATCATAATCCGTTTCTTTGCGAATAAGATTCCTATGCCTGTCAAAGTGCATTGGGTCATTCAATTAACCGGCGTTATCATTGCAATTCTCGGCATGTTTCTAGGCTTAGGTGCTTCACAGGGTCAAATTCATTTCTTTCATCAGACGTTTGGATTATTGCTTGTTTTATTACTCCTGCCGCAAATTGTACTGGGATGGTATGCACAGCCGTCGATTTTCTGGGATTTCCTGATTGCTAAATCTTTGTTAGGTGGCACCACCGAACTTACGATCCAAAATTCAACACGCGCAGACTCGTCACGCACAGTCATTTATGGATCGGACGTGGAGTAATTTTTCTTGCATTAATAAATGGGGTATAGGAATTTCCATCTGACCACTCATGCTCATAGGGTCTCGGGCTCAACTTGTTTGGAACTACCGCCGGATTTCAAGCATTTTATTATATTACTCTTCTAGGGTTTACCGGGACCTACATTTTTGTTTACTTTCGCCAACAGAAGCGTAATTTTAAGCGCGAGATGGATAGCTTCCTTCCCCCTTTCGAGCCTACGGATGATGATGACTTAATCAACGATGCAGAAGCATACCCTGAAAATCTATATAAAACAGTTGGAATCGATTCAGAGGAACAGATTTCGGGAAACTATGGACGAAACTATTTAGCCTCTCTCAGAACTTCCAGTACAATTTTGCCCACTGCACCGTATAGCAGCAGTTACGTATTGGAGACGATGCCCGAACCTCCTCCAAAGATATCTACTGTTCCACCACAGTCAGACCAGGCATCGAGTCGTAGGGCACGAATGGGCCCTAGAGAGATGCACTGAACACTCAACTCGGCAAATTCCTGCAATATAGAATACTGTATATATCATGTGTATCTAATCTCTACGAACTCTCCGAATGAGTCATTGCAAAGATCGTGCGAATCATTTCATTTCCGACTTGGATGGCTTCTGGGAATCGAGGCTCGAAGTAATTCTGGATAACCTCAAACCTTTTTCTATAGCTTTCGAAATCAGCGAATGCTACACAATCACTCCAACCCTAAACATTTCTGAGAACGGTTACAAATCATGGCATACCCGAGCAGCGAATGTGAATTCGAGATCATCGGAACGAAATGTAGTATCGTTCATAGCTACGTTGATGCACTCTTCTAAAAGTTTTGGTTGTCGAAAGAGATATTCTGTTGTGCCGAGCCACAGTCGAAATAACTACGTTGATCAGTACTCTGAGGAAAAGACGTTTTTGTACCGGAGTCGAGCATATCATATGATTGTAAGGAACTATCCCCATCTTCCACCAACAGTCGACCATTGCCAAAAGACTCAGGTGAGAATTGGGGAGGTTTCCTTCTGAAGGAACTCTCCCAAGACTGAACTTATCTAAAACTTCATCTAGAAGTAGCATACTTTGAGTTGCGTCTCTAAATACCGCTTTACCAGCAGACCTTATCCTATCACCGAACTCTTGAGATTTTCCTTCAGTCATAAGCTTGAACAATTCCGTAACAGACTTGGCGTATTGTTTAATTTGCTCCCGAGCAGACGGGTTCATGATTGCAACACCTATAGTAGGTAAATCCTTTCTGAAACTCCGGGATACCTGCGTATACATGCCATTTGTTGGAGAATAAGCGCATTGTTATGTTAATTTTGATATTTTCTATACCTCCGGCATATCGACTGACTTCCCAAGGAAACTGATCGTTCGCTTGCCAAGCAACGCCCATGCTATCAGTTCAATATATGTACTTAATGCGTTCAAATACCTTAGAAAAGCAGCATGAGTTGCAGCTTGTGTATCTGCGGTGATTCGGTCATGTTCTCGCGCAGAGAGAAAAACCATCTCCGAACCCAAACATGACAAAATTTCCTTCGCGAGATTGAAATTCTTTTCCGACGCCCGATGTTTGATCACAACAAGGGATTCTCCTTTTGGGTCAATTGAAGGGCCATGTAGAGAATGGCAAGAAACGATGTCGACATCATTTGGAAGATATTTTTCAAAAGCAGTAATTTCCGGCGTTTTGCAGGACGTTTGACCCCCAGCAATAGCACCAATCTTTGTCGCTTTTGATTAGCAATGAAGAATCTTTTTGAGTTGATCTGTACAAGGAGCATATCTTTGCACAATGCTATCAATATGTTCAGCCTCTACGCTGTATATTACGTAGTCGCTTCGTCTCGACACCAGATGTCCATTTTCTAGAATATTGATGGATGATTCTATGGATTCAGACACCAGTAAGGAATATTAAACTTACCAGAGTATTCCTTCCTCAACTTTTCAAAATTCTCGGGTTTATCACAAGCATTTACTCTGAACATCAATTGCTGGTTAAAACTTTATCGAATACCTCCAACCAGCCGTGCTAATATACTTCGCATAAAGCCTGCCCATCTCTCCCATACCTATGATTCCAATTTCGGCATTGTCGTTACGCCTTGTGTTTGTAAACTTTGTGGTCATGAAGTTCGGTAATGGAGCATCTTTGGTCCAAAGTTGTTCATCACGTCACCCTAAGTTAAAACTTGTTTCAGGGCTCATTCTATAGACATAGATTTTCCTTAAAGCTATTAATTAAATATGAAAATCGTTTAATCGTGGCGTGAATTTCGAATCCAGTTGTATTGCAGCTCAGTCTCCTCTGGGAGAAGAAATTTCTAGTTCTAGAAGGCTGCGGCATTGGTCACAAAAAGACATTTAAAATCATAGATATCTCTATATCCAATTTTTTCCGCTAGAAAAAGGGAAGGTCCGGGTTATCCACTAAGCTTTCTCTCAGACACCTCTACATGAGTGTTTGAAACTCTACATTTTTTATTGCAGAACCTGGATCCTGAATTTATTAGATTCCTCTGACTAGAGATCTCTTGGCAGTGTGGCTAAGGATTTGAGGAGGCAATTATCCCTGCAAAACGGACGCATTACATAAAGACAGGGGCAGCAGAGTTTTGCGCTAGTGTAAGTTGAACACGAACATACGCAGAAGTGGATTCTTTATGGAAGTCAATAGGCAGATATTCGGAAGTGAAGAATGTAACAAGAGAACTTAGAAGATTTATGAATTTCTCCTAATCGCCGCATACAAAGATTGCTAACAACATACGTCCAGACAGCAACACAAGGCCGATGCAGCGCAACTAAGGATAGTAAGCGTGGGTCAAACTCAAGAGACTATCATATACATTCCACAACAAATACCACCCATGTTGCTGTTTTGCGGTTGTTGTTGGATGTATACCGGCTGCTGTGGCGGTTGATAGCCCTCTATCTCTTATTAACAAAGAGCCCTGGTTAAAGAGTAGCACGTTGTGGATATCCTCCTTGTTGATCGCCCTGAGGTTGGGCGTAATATGACTGTGGAGGTTGCTGAGGCTAATTGTAAATAAAACAGAAGGCCGCGCATCTTTACGTAGTATCCTCCCTGCAGTGGCCTCCCTGAATATCCATTTGAGGACATTTGATCTCCTGTGGATGGGAGAAACCAAAATGGATCAAAAGAGGAATTGGGGCACCCAGAGGAAGGCTTCCGCTTTGGGCATTGAGTGGGCTTTGTGCAATTACTCTACTATCAGTACAACTACACTAACACACAACCCCGACCTATTTCAATGCGTATTTACAGACACCAAATCCTCCAGTATTCAGTCCACCTCAACCATTTGATTGTCCTGTGTCTGAACTATTCGACTGTCGAACAGAGCTACTAGAATTCCCTCCGCGAGGAGGCGAATTAATGGAAGCCCCTTGAGACCGCAAGTCATCGAGGAACCTCGCTATTTCTGAATCAGTCTGTTGATATGCCTCGGAATTGGTGAATTGCGGCCCAATATTCAATACTCTACCGAAGACGCGAGCAAAATCCCCACCCGTGCGAGGTGACTCTGCCGAAATACGTCGCGCAGAACGTCTTGGAACTATGGCAGCAGGCCACAAACCAACGAGTCCAACGCTTAAGCGCCAGTTCCCAATTTGAGAAACTTGTAAAGATTGGAATATAAAGAAAGTTGCAAATTCGGTAGCATCTCGATAGTCCCTGAATATTTGAGGTGAAGCGACCAGGCTGCCACGAAAGAGAGTCTGATTAGGCGGCGATATCATTTCCTCTCCCTCTTCGTCCCAGAGCGACACATGTGCGACGAGATACGGATGATCATCTTCTCTGCAGAGGTTAGAATGACCTAACGAATGCTTCTTACGCTGCAATCTCTTCCCCTGTCCTTGAATCTCGAACGCGAAGTCGCAGAACCATCGGCAATGGTCCAAGGTTGCTATATGTATTGGAGTGGGCGGTCAGGAATGCACCCTCAGGCTGAGTCACTATCTCCAGGATATAGACTCGTGCTCTTTCTGTTGCCATGACTGCGCTTCGGCTATTTCGACGTCTACGCGTGGTGGGCTCTGAATGCTCCGCTTCCCGTTCTGCAGCTTCTCTTCTAGAACGCCGTACTGGTGCATGAGCCGCCTCGGCTTCCTGGGAAGGTAGAATGGTGGCCGGTAAAGATGGTTGAGCTGGGGTGCGTGTAGGTGACGGGTTTAATCTTAAAGATCTCCGTCGAGTTGGAACCTCTTGATGTTGTCGTCGGGTTCGCCCTCCGGAAGTACGCTGGGATGACATGCTTTATGTTGCTGCGACGATCCTAGAAGACAAATTCTAGAAGACAAAGTCAGCCACAAACGAATCAACAAACTAATGACAGTAGGCAGAGAGCGGGATGAACGGACAGGAGACTATTTGTATCTACCAGTCGGCTGCGTGACCATTCATTCGTGGTGACATCGAGGAATAGAAGTCCGGAAGACTTAGTTCCGCCTAAGCTTCGAACGAATGGGAACCTTTGATTGCGGTTTGAGACAATAATTTTGCTTCTTAGGGGTTTCACGACCCTGGAACCTTGTCCTTCCGACAACCGCGATCCTCGAATGGAATGTCAAACCAATAAGCGTGGGAGGGACTCATTGAGTTTGCCGTATCTAAGAAGCTAGAGCAGCCTAAGAAATAAAGCCGGTCCGGGGATGAATTAAAGGCTATGTCATGTGCGAGAGGTTAAAAATACTTACCTTTTCTCCCGATAGCAAATATCTTGCAAGAGATGACATCTTCCCGTATCACCGTGGGTGTGTGGCTGGCATAGTGGTCTAGAACACCCCTCACTAATTTTGAACTTCGCTTGGTGTTACTCCAACAAAACCTGGGTAAGAAACAAAAAAAGACAAAGAATACCTGGGTTTCTAGGAGGTCAGATGCACAGCTAGGATATTAAACAACTTGCAGAACATGATACACAGGTTCCAAAATCCTTTAGAGCTCTGTCTGAATTATGGCCCCAGTTTCGACGAGCCAGAGCATCGTGCTTCAGGGTCGGCTTATAAGTGGCAATATATGGTTATACATTCCTTATACAGAATTTGTGGGGGAAATCATGTGTCTTACCAGGCAAAATGCGCCGTTCTCGGGGATTAATGCCTAAAGGTGGCACAGAGCTCAACTCCAAGTGAAATAAGAAACACGGTTTCTTTTTGTCAGTAATCAAATATGACGCTATCTACCAATTACTTAACATCCAAAAGAACATCAAAGCTCGAATATAGTTCATTCATCCCTGAGCTTTTCGATCTCTTCCGCCGCCTCTTTCCAGGCATCGAGATTCCGCTCCGCCCATGAAACGTGACACCTGGCGTAAGCAACCATGAGCCGGATTGTGTCTGCTTCTTTGTCTTTCTGGAAACGACAGAGCTCTTTACGTATAGCATCTGAAGCCCTCTGTGTATCGGTTTTGGCAGCTCCAACTGCACCTTCAAGCTGGGACGTCAGTATTATTAGGTGATCAGCACAAAACCTGACTAATCATCTCGCGGGTTTTTCCAATGTTGTTTCTGCGAGTGGTCTCGGGATCCACATCTATCATCCCATGCAGCGCATGATTCAATTTGTTAAACATTTTGAAGCTTGAACTTGGTTTCTTTTTGTGCACCTTAGGTTCAGATGAAGTAGCGGGAGGTTGCACTGAATCGGCGTTTTTAGGATCGGAACCATCCAGCGATTTGGGGCCAGGAGGCTGAGTACTTTGTGGGTCGAGCCGCTTAAGTGCGCCCTCGATCCTTTTGGCTTCTATTTCGCTCTTCTCTAGTTCTTCTAGTTGAGATCGCTTCGATGCCAGCTGATCGATAGTCATCTCCAACTGGATTGCCTTTTGGCGACGATACTTGAGAACAGCCCTAACTACTCCAGCGAATTGAATAGATTCGCCGAGAGGTTCCGCAAAAGCAGCAGCTAAAGCACTTACTAGGGCCACAGTGTTGACATAATTTGAATCAACCGCTTGACCAACGCGTTCAATAGCAGTCGCCAAGGAACCAAATTCTGACAACGAAAACCCGTTGTAACGCGCGCCAAGTTCAGCATAGTCGTTTGCAAGCTCTGACGATGTCAGTTGCAGTTTCCTGGAAACACCCAACCCGAATACCGCTTCATCATTCTCCGGTTCACTTTATCAACGCCCCCACCAATAATTGCTTCAAACTCCTTAGCTGAGGCTTCTGCCATTATGAATTCTTGATCGCTTGGATCAACTGATTTATTTTTGTGTGACGAAGAGATAGTTGTTGGAAGATATTGATGATTAGGAGAGGATTCTGCGGAAGCTGGATCAAGTGGGGGAGCTTTGAGGACATTCTTGGGTATTAGCGATAGCGGAGGTGATGTCAAAACTTCGGACTATACAGTCAAACGTAGATGATATTATGAGCCTACCCAAGATGCATTACTGTCCAAGAATCTATGGAAAACGTGCTCTTTCTGAAGCTGAGTAAGAGCAGCACATCTATTCAGGAAGACTTGAAGCATTCGTTTCCGATGATCAATGATATTTTGATCTTCCTTGGCTTTAGTTGGCGCAGCAGCATAATCGGCTTGGATTAGTGGAAGTATTGGTGAACACATACACATGGTATGTTTTTCTGGGATTGGTGGAATAATAACGGTTGGAAATAGGCGTGTCAAGCTGATTCGGAACGACTCGAACTCAGAGTATCTTCTCCGCACTGTATAATCCTATGAGAATGAGGGATTGGTTGAAAGTGAAACAGAATACCCCGATATTGATCGTATATACAATAAAGGAGGCGCCAGACCCTTCCGACGACTTCCCTGCGTCAGTTACAACGATTTCATTAGGTCCATCTGGAGGACACAAAAACCGCTCAATTCTACAGCAGTTTCCAGACCTCGGTCTTGGATACTGGGCATCGGTCGCCTCAATCGGATGGAAGTCGCTATGGTCGCCCGTGCTTGTTATAGACTGCCGACGAGCGCTTACCCCATCCAAATAATCAGTTTTGTGGTCCGAAGATGCCGGAGACACTGAACCATCTGCAGCAAAAGGATTGTTATCCTCGAAAGACGACATAATGGCGTTGCAGAATCCACTTATGGCTGACGCGTGGTATTGAGGCTCACAGTCACGTGTACGTAACTGACACACTCTCAGAAAAGAATTTGCAGCAAGGTCAATCTTCGAGATTTCAGTTCGGAATTTCAGGCAACGTGTGCAGATGCAGGACAACTTGGTGTTGAAAGGTTTGAGCAGCTAGCTCTTTGCATGCAAAAGTCCATTATCTCACCACTTTATCGGGTTGTGGGTCCTTCAATCAAGTACGTCTGTTCAGTTTTTCGTCAAATGAAGCATTGAACAATCCCATCTTCATGAATCGCTCTGAAACGTATAGAACCCGCTCAAACATAGGGCAGAGCTTCAAACCAGAAATCAATCGTAAACCATCACATCTAACCGACGTCTCGAAATGGAGAGTCGACCTTCAATTTTCTGAAGCAACCCCGGATATAGTACAGACAACACCAGAGAGTCTGCAGAAACAAGAGTTTCTGCGAAAATATCGGCAAGCCTCAATCTCCGTATTGATGAAGTCAAAAAGATACAAAAATGCAGCATCTTTAATACGCACACAAATCAATCGTGGCCATAACGATATTCGACTATGGATTCAACTTCTCAAAATGTTGGGTTATAGTGGGAATCAAGCCGAGCTATTCAATACCTGGAAAAGAATGTTGCGCTCCGGCCTTCATTTTGAATGTCCTGATGACATTTTTTGGTACACAATGTGGGCTCGTGTAATTGTCATCGGTCGTCGTTACCCTGACTTCCTCGACATGCTTTGGGAATATGCACAAGCCAAAATGGCAATGGATAATCGCCAATGGGATCAGCTTTACGACTTAGTCATTGGACACCTCTTGCAGGGCGTAACTGCACGTGAATGTCCCAAAACAATGGTCATATGCTGGCACGAACACTTATTTCCCAAGGTGAAACCCGTGTCTTGGGATTTCTTATGTAAATGTGCTTCAAAATCGACCGCATCTTTGCGAGTATTTCGATCAGTCTACAAATCACTCAAGAAGGTGAGTCATTATATCCCCTCGATCTACGAACCGTTAATACCGATACTGCTTCGTAATCGCTCAGTCACGCAAGCTCAGAGCTGGAATGATTATCTGTTGAATCAAAATGGCCAATTGAGTAATAGTATCGTTGTCAATCCTTTGTTGAAACACCACGTTTCTTTTTCTACACGTCAAAAGGTTGAAGCGCTATTTGAAAAACTGCTACAACGTCGCATTCCCATTCATAGTTCGACGCTTGACATCCTTGGATCGTTTTATGCTGGGCGCGGGGATCTCGACCGTCTACCAAAGTTGGTCAGAATACCTAATATCATTGGTAAAATTTCGCAGGAGTTTTGGTGTTTCTGGCTGTCTGCAGAATATCGTCTTTGCAAAAAATACAGTAACACAGTCAGGGAAATGATTCTTTCAGGCGCTGAATTTGGAGATAAGTGCACCGCAGTGTTTAGCCACAACGCTGAGAGCCTAAGTCAATTAGAATACAAGATCCGTGGTTTCTGGAAGAAAGATATCAAGCCTGTTCCCGAAACATACGCAGCGCTTGTTCGTCATTGTGCCAGAAAGGGATATATTGGCAGAGCATTTTTGACTGCCGACTCGAGTATACAACACTTCGGCATCAGTTCGTGGCCGCTGATCGCAAGAAATTTATGTATCGGTCTCGTACAAGCCCAATCATACCATGTCCTTGAAAATGTTCACAAAACCTTGGTCAACGAAAATCTGGCAACTATGGATACCTGGAATCTGCTCCTCCGTTCTCGCATTTTCCATAGAGACGAAATCGGCACATTCTCGTGTCTTCAACAAATGGAGACTCTCGGGATTCCCGTAGAAAATGCTTCAGCAACTGATCTACGTCAAGCTATCCTCCGTCCTCGTAAAATCGGAGAAACGATATCCACAGCCCATCCAGGCGACACCAGGCCCGAGTCAGAAGATATCGAACAAGCTATTGAAGCGCTGATACGTTGCATGAAAGCAGGCGGGAGAGTTCAGCCAGAGGCGTGGAAAGAAATCCTTTTACGAATCATATTCGCCAATGATTTTGGTGTATTATATACGTTATCGAATTGGCTTATCGCTCAGTATCGCCCAAGAGAACCAGGGAAGCCGCATCGGAGCTTCGTCACCATACCTGATGCTTTATACTTTGCCGGTTCTTGGAATAAAATCCACCCATTACGTCGATTGTTTACTCGGTCTTTTCTCGTTTTCGTCATCGCTTCAGGATTTTCAGATAGGTGTGAAAAAGACGTTCTGGATATGCTTCTACAATGGAAACTCTCAGGCGTTCATATTGATATTAGACTGGTTAGTCAGGCTACTGCCGGACAGTTGCATTTGCATTATCCCGAGTTGACACGCCAAAATGTTGAAATGAGAACAAAGCGTCTACTCCAATTCTGGAATGAGAAGATCAAGATTCGGATCAAAAGTATCTTTAAGAAGCGACGACGACCAGTTGCCAGAAGACGACCACGAAGATTTTGCAATCTCGAGCAAAAGGGACGCCCTAAAACGCCAAAAATGAATCCGTTATTAATTCGCCTAAGTTAAGATACATCCTTAAAAGAATACGACCCACGATATTATACATAAACGAGAACGAGTAATAATGAAAGCCTAACTTCAGATAACACCTTGCTAATCCAAAAGAATAACTTGTCAAGAATGCGATTCAGCCCAAACTCCTCCAGTTCCCATTGGGGACATCATAAATAGATTCAGTGGGATCAATGTTATCTTCCAGCATCATTCGTTCCTGAAAACTTCTCGCTACCTCTATTTTTGATGACTGTTTGCGGGTAGACAAAATATTCTTAGCACTTGCTTCTTCATCCGAAAACCCAACTGGAGGAGGAAGAGAATGACTTGGTATTGATATCGGCAACGATCGCGCAAGTTCAGATGTTGAAGAACTGCCTTGCACTGAGAGAATCGTTCGTGGTGCAATGTTATCTGAAATGCCGGGGACGTTATCTACATGTGCACCATCGGTCGACTCAATAGTCTCATTATCAAACTCTTCAATGTCGTATTTGCTTGTTGTACGAGGTTGGAGAGGGGACGGAGGAAGAATATATGGAGGGGAGGAGGGATTATGCCTTCGAGATTTTCTGATTCCTGAAGATACTACTGCTGTTGGAGGATTGCTACCACAGTCTTTTGATTGGGATATCTCTTCATCAAAATCAAAGACCGCTGGGTTGTGAGTGAGAGCATATACTCAAAGAAAATACCTTCATCTTCCATAACTACCGGAGTAGATTCTGTATGGTGGGATCCAATTCTGGAAAGGCCTCCATTGCAAGTTAGACTGGCAGTGCTAGATGACGTTGATAATATATCATCATCCGTATCTACTTGTGAAGACTTCTTCGGTAAATTCGCGGAGAAAGAAACTCGCTTCTTCTTGCCCTTTGAAGGCGAGGACGTTCTTGCAGAGCGCAGCCTTGATCTCTTACTTTTTTCTGCATTGTTCAGATCTATGGCTGAATCAGAAAATTTGATGGAACTCGATGAAGCGGTTTTTCTTGAGTGCTCGTGCTGCAAATTGAGCTGAGTCTCTCGTTCTGTGAGGAGAATTGCACCCTCTCGGGAGTTGCACGACCAAGTTTCGAGCTCCTCTTCTTTCATCTTCATGAATTTTGATATCTCTTGGTGGATATCGTCCAATTTCATTTTTATTGCATTTGAAAGGCGATGTTGGAGATGGACAGATACGTGCATGTCCTTGGGATTCGTCGAAGAGGATGAATCAACATTTCGTGGTGGAATCAGTATTCGATAAACCTCAGAATAGTTCGGAAGATTTATGTAATTGTCCTACAGTATGTAAGAACACATTAGAAACACAACAAAGGAAACCAAGGCCTTAAAACCCTTAGAACCCTTGTATATTTGCCACTATGGGACAAATGAGTAATTTATGAAAGGTGAGATTTCACCTCTTGCTCGAGGAAGCAAGACTAGTTGTGTTTGTGGCGGAAATAAGAACACATGATTACTCACCATGCGGCAAACATGAAGCAATGTGACTTTCTGGGTCAGGTCGATTCGCTGAAAGAAGCCGAGGGCATCATCAAGCTGCGGGTTTTCCTGTGAAACCTTGACCGAAAAGCAAAGCTTGCCACAATTATGACACTTCGCAGTTACTAATCCCGACTCCTCTTGGTTCAACGAAACTAACGAGGGAACTTCCTAGTTGGATAAGTAACGGAAGAACATACGCTGAGGACTTACTGCAGTAGGATGCCGGTCGAGCTGGTAGGACAACTGGGATTCCACGGAATTAGTTTCACCGGCGAGATGTAGCTTGATATTGAAGCACTCGCAAGCCCATTCAGAGCTAGGCATATCACGCAGGTAGGGATCAGATAGAGTCGAGTGTGGAAACGAACGGAAAAGTTTGAAGGTGGATTTATTTAGTCTGCATCAGTGGTCTCGGCCAACCCATGTGCCCTTTTTAAAAACCAGGCTGATACAAATATCTACTCACTTTGCTACATTCGCGTTCTCAACGCGAACAAAGATTACCAACGCCAAATGGCCAGGTACGCCTGCTTGTTATGTACATACATAGAAAAACATTTCTCCGCCAAACTCCAGCGTCTAGAACCCCGCTTATCAATCAGCGGTATGAGTAATTCTCACTAGCTGATGACGCAGCGACTTCTTTGTTCAGGTCTACACTATTAGTTAATATATAAATAGGAGAGCTTGCGGAATCAAATTCTGTAGCTCTTTGAGCCATTCCACAACAATCTTCAGCCTTTCACGTGAAGTTGTTGTTCCTAATAATCGGTATCGTTCATATTCATGTGTTGGCAAAATGTTGGCAACCCAAAAGGTAAGCTCATCTGGCCTATCCAAAGGCGGATCTTGTGTTTGAGGCCGCTGGTCAGCGACATGATTCCGCCAACTTTCAGTCGACTGTAGTTTATGAACAAACTGTCGTACAAGCTCGATAAGTTGCGAAGAAGGAATACTGTCCATTGGTCTATCTTCGAGCCATTTATAGTCTCCATCCTCATCTGCATCTGAATACACCACGCCAGAGTACTGCTGTAGTTCTTGATCTTCAAGTACCTGTTGTTCTTCGGGGGAAATGTCATTTACAAGCTCAATTCTCCCGGTGGCATATTCATCTCGAGTTCCCCATTCCACTATTTTGAACCGATATGTCCCAATGGTTTCAATGAGACTTCGTCCATCATCAAATGTTTCGACATTTCGAATTTGGAGCATCGTGCCAAACTGCAAACCAGGTACACCTGGTTCTCGACTTGGCAAAACCATTCCAAACTTTCGATCGGTTTCCAGGGCTCTTCGTAGCATTAATCGGTACCGCGGTTCGAAGATGTGGAGAAACATTGGCAGCTGGGGAAAAGCGAGTGTACAAATGAAAACTGGAACGAAGCGCTCATTTGGATTGGAGAATGTAGTTTCATCAGCTACATGTTCTCGCCGTTGATGAGCAAGCGCCGGTACGAGGTAGTTAAGAAGATTAAAAATGACGCGATTACACTGATACTCTGGCACAAGAGGAAATCGACATAGAGGACACAGAGGATTTTGTTCCATAGCACGTTGGAGGCAGTTTTTGCAGAAAGTATGCCCACATTCTGTTGTAATGGGTTCGTAGAAGACGAGGTAACAAATATGGCATTCTAGCTCGGGTCGAACTAAAGGTTTGAGATGATTGAATGTTTCCAGATCGAGAGTCCCCTGGTCCGAACCGGTAGTACCGGGTGTAGTCGACTGTTCCAGGGGTATAACATTCTCATCATGAGGCAGACGAAGGAGGCCCCGTTCGGCTTGCCAAAACAATGCAGCAAATCGGCCAAGACACGATTGACCGTCTAAGCAAATCTCGGTGCTGTATACCATATCTTGGACAATCGTCTGGTTCGCTCTCCGAGTAAGCAATACAAGCTCTGTTTGAATAATGGCAATAATTTTTGAAAGCAAAACATCGATTTTGAGCTCCGTTGATGTGTGGTTTCTCCAGCAATTCGGAAAGGGACATTTCAATGAAGGCGAAGATGCTATCGAAGCCTGCATGGCACAGCGATGGCATAAAGTGTTCCCGCAGCTCATAGTTGTTGGTTCTCTAAAGATTCTTTCGCATTTGATACATTGCAAGATCTCGATAAGTTTGTGTGCATCGCGGAAAGGGTCAAACTCTTCTTGGGGAAACTCCCCGATATCAAATGATTTATGTTCTTCAGTTTTTGCAGATTCTGATGTCTGCACCGACATGTAGGTTACTGAGAATTAAAATTTAGTACTGTCAATGAGGCGGAAAAGCAATAAATTTGATAAGAAACCGAGAATAGATGACGTAGTTTACCAGTGATATTTTTGGGCGGATCGCTGTATGGATCACGTTTTCTTCGCACAACTGATCAATCCAGTGTGGCCAACCACCCGACCGACCGCCACCCACCGGCTCCGGTCGGTGGGTGGTTGGATAACCGAACCACCCGTTGCACCCGGTGGTTGCTATCTAACTATTACTGGCACCACCAATAATGATTTTATTATTCATATTTCAAATATTTGTCGCATGTTCAGCTATTCTAATACAACTTCATTGATAAACTCCGTTTTGTAGATCGATATGAATATATATTGTTAACAGTCCGTTCTGCACTGTTAACAATATATCTCTGGTGGGTGGGTGGGTCACCTGTGCCGCACCGGGTGGCACCTGTCGGGTGGTTAGCCACACTTTTCCGGCGGGTGCGTGGGTGGATTACTAATCCTCCCGGTGGCCCAGGTGGTTGGCCGCACTAAATCAATCATCAGTACTCGAAACCATGGAAACACCGGGATCCGCGGGGTTGCGCTCATAGAAATCACGTTCAGTAATCATCAATTTTTTGCTATGTAAATTGTATTTGATATGTCAACATGAACCACGCCATGAACACCAAAAATATTTGCAATACCCAGAAGAGTTAATCAGCCAGAAAATCCATCAGATTCTACAGAGGTCTGTGAGTCTGACATGCCTCGATCTCTTCCTCTGTCCTGATTCAAATCTCCAAATAGCTCAATTATAAACTTTCGTATCGGTTGTCGAAAATGATATGTTCCCAACAGATGCATCATTCTATCGTAAAGCCCAATGGAACCAAATCGCATCGGGTAACGTGCGCGAAGTCTACTACGTCAACCATTACTAAGCGCGCTAACACACCGGATCAATGTCCTTGACGCTTCGTTTGCCAAGATATGGTTACTGAGATTGATAATTGCATTCAAGATTTCCGAGTCTTCAGGCCGATCACTTTCCGCAAGCTTTGTATGTGTAGATGAACTACCGACATCATATAAATCGATGCTCGACCATGGTTCGATCTACTCGATAAGCTCAAACCTAAATCTTCTTACCCAGAGAAACTTTTCCAGGTTTTCAGGGATACATAGACCAGTAGGAATCCCCATTGTCGAGCAAACTCCTTTCCAGCCCACTTGGTGCAACATTCCCAAGCCCTCTGTAGTTGACGAAATCAAACCAAGCACAAAATACGCGGTTCTAGGTCAACATTAGAACCACTAGCTGACTGAAAAATACCCTTTCAAAGAAAACACCAAACTTTGTTCCGCTATACGTGCTATATGCGAAACCACGCCAGATCGCTTCAAAAAAGGTACACCACCATCCGTAGCTCCAATATTACCCTACCGGTAAATATTTCTTACCTTTCAAGCGTATACATACGATAGCCCATAAACAACTTTTGCTTTTTAACACGATATCTTCATCTTCCCATTCCATACCATTATATTTGACAAAATTAGCGAATTCTTCGAAATGGCCTTTCTCGTCGAGTACTCTGCATCCACCTGCCGTTTTCGCGAGTTCTCCATAAAAATGAGGAGGTGCTTGGCCGTCAAAGAGGGGGCTATCAAAGTTAATCAGTGTTTTGATTTTTAATAAAGACTTGCTTGCTTGAGATGTTTTTACTCCATCCTATTATCGTTTCTTCTTCAGTTGCATGGGCAAATGCAAGGCATGCTTCGACAAGAATCACGTAATCTTCACAACGACCCTATGAATTAATTAATCGTCTTGACAAATATTGTTTTCTCACGTGAAGCCAATCGTCCATTTCCTTATCGATATAATCCAATTCCAATAAATACTGAAAGCCCACATCCGTAGACAAAAATCTCATCAACAAGGGCGCTCCAATTTCTCCAAGATGATCCAACATCGGTCTTAAATTTACAACATACTCCAAATTTCTCGGATTATTGCACGATTCATCGAGAACACCGACAGCCATTTGACATACTTCAATAGAAGGATCATAAAGTTGAGTCACGAGTAAACGAATCGCCCAACTTGATGTGGATGTAAGTTTTGTGTGATGACAAGTTACTAGGGTCTCTAAATGTTTTGTAGCAAATAAACGAACATCTTTAAGGCCTGTAGTAAGTGCCTTTGACATGACTATTCGAGAATGCCCTTCCCTATTCAACAGTCAATGAAAGAAATATAACAGGAAGCACATACAGTGAATAGTCGAGAGCCGAGATAAACGTCTTTATGAGATCTTCTCGACTCCGCAGATCAGTGAGATGATGAAACATGGTAAACATCTTCCATCGCTCCATCATTCTAAAAGTAAATATAAATCCAAAAATAGAATTATACAAAAGACCGTCCTTGTGACCGCTCAACGTCCCAAGCATGGTAAAATACCCAAAAGTTATCGTATTTTCAAGTCTCTGCCTCGAAAAAAATTGATCTGAAATCCCAGATCCTTTAATCTAATAATTCAATCTAATAATTCAATTGTAAATACAAACCGGATCCATCTGTTCTAGACATCCAGCTATTTGTCTGAGGAGTTTATTTTCCATTAGATATCGTACACCTTCTGGATTTGCAAGAAGTGTAGTAAACATAGCACATCCGATTCGAATATATTTCTGGTTAGGTTTTGTATTTTTTATAGTTGAAAATCGAAAAGCAAAAGGTCTATAAAAACTCAGGAATCGTTTCATCCAAGTCGTTGCTTTTATAGTTTCTTCAAGTCGTTTAGGATTTAACAGCGGTCCTTCAATAAGTTCTAAAAGGGTATCCAACCTCCATTTTGTGTAATTCTTGGTAGCTAAAACTTGGGAATCAAGCAACATTGTACGAAAATGAGCATCGTCGATTTGTAAACTCATTTTTACGCGGACTTGTTCCACTTGTCTTTGTGATCTTTTAGGAGTAGCTTGATTCTTTTTAGGGACGGGTTTATTTCGTGAGCGGCTCAGTGATTCGATTTGGTAGAGGGCATTAGCTGCGCTCAAACGACCTTTTTCACCAAAATCTGATGCGAGTTTGAATAAACGAGGAAGAGTCTATCGTTAGTAAATGTTTTGAAAGATAGAATACCTGAATCTTTGCACAAATGTCTACGGGAAGAATTTTGTCAGACATTTGGAGTATTTCTCCGAGTAACAACACTGCTTTTCTTGAAAGATGTTCATCTGTGCCTTCAACGACATTAACAAGAGCCTGCTTGTTAACATAATACAACATGATGGAGTACATCGAATAATCCAGCTTCTACAAGAATTGCAAGTATCAGGCCCTTGAATTGATTTGGCATGTCTGTTCTGATGTCAGAAGATACAGGCTTTGGATCCGTTTCAATGGTTGTATCCTGGACGGGCTTCTGTCGACCAAGGACTAGATGTGAGCTGTTACAAACTATTAGAACAAACTAGTTAGTCTTCTTCCAGCTAGGAAATTTGAGGTTGATGAGTTTTGAGTGATTTCGAATACATCAAACAAGATATCGAGGATGGTTTCTTTTACATTGGACAGCTGTATGCGTAACGCATCGACAAATGATCGAATTGCGCGAAGACTGTGTGAACATAGAGAAATAAAACCTTTTTTTGTAAGAAGATTACGCTAGCTGTGTACCGGGCCATGACTTAAAGATTGTTGACACGATGCGCGCGCTTGAATCTAGTCTTTCTTCAGTAACCATCAACTGGGATGCAAAATCAGTAAACAGGGACAAGGCAATCTGGTTTTAGCAATATTTGGAAAATGCCTCACGTCTAGGTCATGGCCTGCACGAATATACTGCCGAGTCTTTGGAGAATCAAGGAGGTAAATGATTGCAAGAACTACACTTTCTGCAACATCAAAAGGACCATCGACTAGAGACAGAAAGAGGACTCTGATGCCACCTGATCGAGCAATCAGTTCTGGGTTCAGCACCACTGGTTATAAGTCTCAAACAAAGACAACACCAACCGATTTCTGCCAATGTTTCAAGACAGACAGATTGGAGACCATCTTCATAGTCTTCTGCCACGGCAATTAAACCGCGGACAACGCCTTGTGAGAGTAAAGTTGAACCTTCAGGAACATCAAGAAAGGATCTAGTTAATTTAACAGCTTGTTCTCTTTCCATATTTGTCTTGAATTCTTTTGAGAGTGAACGAATTATGCGATCGTCTATACCAATACTTTTTATATTTCTAATGGAGTGGATGTCTGTAATTGTTTGGCGTGCAAGACGATATCCTAGAGCAATGACCTGTTTTGAAGAGGACTTTAGTAGTAAGCTTACACTGTGGCTTGTTTAGGGCAATTGAAACAAAACGGGTGGGTGTACCGAGTGGAGAATGCTTCCCATTCGATGTCATATTTGAGGGTAGGCTGTCTCCGGAATAGGAGTAACAACTGGTTTCCCAAGTCGATATAATGGGAGGGTTCATGGTTTGGTTCGGCAAGATCGTGCATGATTTTTGCAAAGGGGACGATTATTTCGTCTTATTAGTATGAATGTGATGGGATGGACAAACCATTTGATTGATCGAGGGAATCTGTGACGGTCTGGGTGGGAGGACGTTTAAACAGATCTGGAGCAAGACGAAGATCTCTCCTTCTTGGGTTTTTTCTGATGGCTAGAGGTCAATTGACGAATAATTGGATGAGATACGGGGGTGGACGGTGATTGCCTCTACCTGCGTCTTGAGCTTTGTGATTTTTTCGTTTGCAGCGTCGAGGGCGCTTTCTGCCTGTTTGCGCAGGGTCTCTTTGCCGTCTTTGAGTCTCTTTTGATCAAAGACCTTGAGTGTCAATGAGATGGGCGAGAGAAGGGAACCTGGAGCATGTTTTCCGCGCCTTCTTTGATCTTGCTCTCGATTTCGAGTTGCGCGAGGAGATCCTCGAGCTGCGGTGAGCATGAAGCAACCTGAGGGCGCACGGTGGAGGAGCCAGCTGCACATGGCGGGTCCACAGTGGATTTGCTAGCGAGCCGCTGGAGCGCGGGGCGCACCGCACTGGGAATACTGTTGCTGCGCGATCTGGCCGCCATCAGCAACTAATTCATCGACCAAGGGCAGATGGGGTGGTGTGGAGTTTCCACGTGAGAAAATAAATAAAGTAGGAAAAGATTCCCACTCTCGACCCGCACAAATGAGCTGGCTGTCGCCGCAGTCGGACGCGAGACCCAAGACAAACGATGCGAGACCCAGGACCAACGAGATGCACGAGGATATTGCTGCTGCGACTGATTTTCTGCGGGTTCTGTCTGATCCCGCGCAGCTGCACCCGCTGGCCAACATCGGCGGCGGCCTGGACTATCTTTCCCTCGAAGACGACGCCCTAAACAGCCTTCCGGGTTCTCACACGGCGCTGCCCTCGCGCGGCTGGGGCGACGATCTGTGTTACGGCACAGGCACCACGTATCTCTGTGCGCTGAGTGCTGGTGCCACCTGGGGCGCCCTCGAAGCACTGCGCACTAAGAAACACGCTGCGGCGTCGCCCAAACTGCGCCTGAACGCAATTCTCAATGCTGTCACTCGTCGCGGGCCGTTTCTGGGAAATTCAGCCGGAGTCGTGGCCCTGGTGTACAACGGGATCAATTCGGGCATTGGCAATGTCAGAGGCCGCCACGACAACTACAACTCGGTCGCAGCAGGTGCGCTTGCGGGCGCCCTCTTCAAAAGCACGGGTATGTTGCAATTAGCGGCATTGACTGACTTAAGCGGGTATCAGGCAGGCCGCAGTCGCCGGTGCAATCGCCGCGTCTGTCGCAGCATCCTGGTGCTGGATCAAGACTCGCCTCTAGATTCTCATCTTCCACGGCGTTATTTCTGTCATATTGATATCTCTGTTCATACTGATCTCTGTCTATACTTGTAATGTTTCCACTCATCCCTTCTGTGCTCGCTTGTTCATCGCCTTTTTCATCACCTTGTCCTGCTTCTTTTCCAAAAACTACCCTCAGCCCTTTGCTTTTAATCTCACTCACCTTTCTTTGCTCACTTGCACTCATCCGCGTCAGCCGTTCCTTTTCCGCCTTTTCCTTGTCCACCTTGCGCTTCACTGCTAAATCTGTTCCCTCGGCATACTTTTTCTTAATCTGTTTGGACGCATCTTCCCTTGACGCCTTCAACTTTTTAACAACCTCGGGTCGAAAATGACATCTCTCAACAAGATGATCAACAAGCTTAAATAGAGCTTCAACAAGGGCTGAATCTTGATCAGAAAGCTTCATGCACAACTGGATCCGGTAACGACATTCATACTCGGGTCTATCGTCAGTCGTAAATAATTAGCTTTCAAACTTGTTTGGTTCATCCTCTGGTTGATCACTAATCAAGACCCATTCCAAAACTCGTTCACTCTCTTTAACCGCTCTCTTCAACTCTTCAGTCCATACCCGCTCGCCAACCTCGGCACTCTCCGTAAACATAACAATCCAATTCCCAATTTCTTTCAGATCAACACTCCGTGCAAATCCAACATCAAATCTCTGCTCTCGAAGTATCTGAACACAATCTTTATGTCCCAATCCCCATACAAATCCATCATACTTGCTACTATCAGGATATATATCGATAAACACTCGATCCTCAACATTTACCGTCCCAAAAACAGAACTAGATAAAAAGTTGATCATCCGGGCTAGAATATCTTGACGCGGTCGAAGCATCACTCGAATATTTACGTGAGACATATTTTGTCGACCGGTACAAAATGATTGGAAATCAGCAGGTCCATCCAAAAGATTTTCTTCAACTCTTGAAAATTGAGAGCAAAGAAATTGAGAATGTCGATCGTACCTCTAATTAACACATAACTTTAGAGGATATACCAGTTTCTTGCAAGGATTCGGTTTATTGAACGGCCTCGTATATAATTCATCATGTACAAGGTTAACAGAATTAAGATACACCCCTCCTTTACGAAATCCTTGGCCTCTAAATTCCGTAAATTCGTTCTCCAATCGGTCATTCCAGGCGTCATCGTGATAGGATTTCTAGCGCAGTTTAATATAATCCTCCACACACTACTTACGAGGATGGTTCTTGAAAATCCGGGAAATCTGTCTGGGTTATTGAGGATTTAAAGTTGACTTACCGTCACTTCGAACAGATAATACCGCGCTGAAAAGGACCAATAATAACGAGGACATTGAAAAAGTTGAAAGTTGAAAGGTGAACTTGTAAAGTGGTGGAATTGAAAAATCGGTTGTCTGATGATTTGTCAGATACACGGTATAAAATGCTAAACGGTGAATGTACGTGAACATGCTCATCATGAAATATACATGAATCAGTTCACATTATAATGCTAGACGGTGAATCTACATGAATCCACTCACATCCTACATACCTTATCCTATCCTTACCAAATACCATGTCAAGTAATTTCTTTCAGGTAATGGATAAAAGCATTTCCTAGCTTATACTCATTTAATGAAGCATATGTAATTCAAAATATATCTTCTCACTCACGATACACATCACCATTCCACTTCTCCCCAGAAATCGAAGTTCTCATCATCGACCTATGCTTTTCCAGAAATCTGCCCCTTATAAACCGGGCCCTTTATCTCCCTAAAGAAAGTCAGGTCCATATCTAAGGGGTGTGTTACTCGCATCATTTTACTTATACCATGCAAAGATCCTATTCCTTTTCAGTATTAATTTAGGGGTGTATGATACCAATTACACCGACGGCGAAAAGAGCATAGAATGGATATAACACATATTTGCTTCGTGGATGCTACCAGTCAGACTTTTGCGATTGAGGGAGAAACAGACTCTTGCCCAGATTGGTTTAGACGTGTTTGTCTGATACAACTTTTGCAATTTCGGTACATTATTCGGGGCATTGAAGATCCTGGAAGAGGTTAATTTGGTTTTGCAGTGCAGTTACATAGTGGTGGTGGTGATATAGCCAGTTTCAGGTTACGACCGCCACTTTTTCTTTTGGTATGCATATCAACCATGGCTTTTAGGATACACTGGCCAACGTTTTCAGAGTCTTTCAAGGCTCAGGCTGAAGAGTTACTTACTGCCGCCCTTAATAAGCGAGACAAGCCGCCTCATATAGTCGACAAGATTGTGGTGAAAGAACTGAATATGGGCACAACGGTAAATAATGCTCAAAAATAGACTGATGCGATAGCCCCCAGAACTCAAAATCATAGAGATTGGAGACCTCGTTGATGACCGCTTTCGTGGAATCTTCAAGTTTCATTATTCTGGAAATGCGTATATTACCATTCAAACACGCATTCAAGTTTGCATTCCGTTGTCTGATCGAAAACTTATTAATAGGCGAATCCTCTATCTACTAGTATGAAGAATACTCCATCTTTTACATCACCTGGCGTCCTTGCCGCAGATATTCCGCTGACTGTCCCCATGTTTTTGCGACTTTCAGATTTCTGTCTCTCAGGTATCGTTATTCTTGTTTTCTCCAAAGGTCAGAGTGTAAACGTGGCCTTTCGAAACGATCCTGTAGAATCAGTGCGCGTATCATCATCATTCGACTCGATCGTCGCTATTCGCCGATTTCTACAGGCTGAAATCGAACAACAACTTCGTAAAGTCTTTCAGGAAGATTTGCCATCTATAGTTCATCGGTTATCTAGGTCCTGGATGAATAAGGGACATGAACAAGTACCAAAACCTCCAACGCTAAACGTCGATCCGCCCGGAGAATTTCCGTTTTTGAGTAGTCCTTTTCCCCTTTTCTCCCCTCAGCTTCCTGTTTATGGACTTGGGCATGCTCATCCGGATCAGCCGTTGACGTACCGATACCTCATGTACTTGCAACAAAATCGCCCTTGTTTTTCTACTTCGTCGAATTTGTCTTCCTTTTTTCAATCTCGTCGGTCTTCATGGAAAGCCCCTGTGTCTCAAGAAAAATCTGCACTCGATGTACTACTCAATGATCAGCTAACTCAACTGGCATTGAAACAGAAGCAAGAAGAACAAACTGCTTCGTTGCTCTTATCGCACTCCAAATCACCACTCTTCCAACCTGAATTTCCAACGGTGTCGCCACCATCTGGCTCCGAACGGCCTTCATTATCTCGAAGTTCAACAAATTCAAGAGAAAGACCACCCCCAAAGAGGAAAGTCGTTCGACTCTCCTCATTCAAAGAGAAACTGAAAACGAAGACTGTCTCGCTTGGTCATTCAGGGAGTAAAACTACGGAAACTGGATCGGAAAAGAAGCATCTTCGTGGCTTATTTGAGTTGAAAACTATGGAAACTATCGAAGAAGTAATGGAAGGACGATCTCCTCATCGGAATCCTTTTAAATCATAGCAGCAGGTGTTTCGGTTTGGGAATGGTTGAGTCCGTTCTTCGGGTGGAGCGGATTCATTTTCATTTTTTGAAT
Source organism: Neolecta irregularis DAH-3 (assembly GCA_001929475.1). Lineage (NCBI taxonomy): Eukaryota > Fungi > Ascomycota > Neolectomycetes > Neolectales > Neolectaceae > Neolecta > Neolecta irregularis. The sequence goes on along the minus strand of LXFE01000157.1, from coordinate 72,167 downwards.
ATTTCAATGTTTGGGTTGGTATATTGAATAATTCCCTATCACTATTAAATACTTTATTTACCTTCAGCTGGGATGTATGCCTTAGGTGACCTGCATTAACGAAACGAAAAGGGGCGTGTCCTGTCTCATTCAGATGTAGTACCAAAATGTTTCAGTTTGTCTTACAAAGCTCTTATTTCACACAAGTTTTCCGGCTACTAAAACAAGATCGGTCCCCCATTTTTGCCTCACCGTCTTGGTCAATGACATCTCCAAAATATGTGCGCAATTCTAAAGTTTTGCATTTGCTAAGTCTATCTTCAGCCCCAGCCTCCCTCTGTGGCACATCAGTACTACGGACCACAACCAATTTACGCATATCAAAACGGAAGCATATATTGTATGTATGATTCCTCTGTGACATACTAATAAATTCAGTACCCGGAAAGTATAACCCGCATCCTCAGCTAGTAACCAGTCTGGATATCTAAAAGTATCTCATATCTTGTAGAAATATGGCACGCTTCAAAATATACCAGCACCGGCACCAGTAGTAACGAAAAAGCCAAGTATCTGCGAAATATGCGCTGGAGTGTAAGCTGATTTAAGCCTGAACTTGGCCAATTAGTTTTAGATTTTTGGGAGTACTCGCATTTTGTTGTTGTGGGTATGGTTCAGTTTAAGAGAAATCTAATGTATAGGTGTTGTTGTCCCTGCGTTATAATTTAAATTGGTAAAGAGATGTAGAATTTTGGATTTGGCGTTACAAAGTGTCTTGATAGATGTAGAAAAATTGTCTTTATTTTGTAATCAAATGTACCCAACCTATACTTACTCTATGTCTCCGTAACTCCCTCTCAAGTTTTTTGATTGTTTCATCATCAAAACCAGAGTCATAGGCAACAACAGTCTGCATTCCACCCCAAGAGGACCTCCAATACGCCCAAAGTATTAGCTCTTCTTACCATAAATATCTCGAAATATCAATCCATTTCAATGAAGATGTACTTTTGCTGAGCTTTTTGATAGTCCCTATCGAATGTGATGGCCAGTTGACCAAAGAAAGATGACTCAACCGTGGCAATGTAGTACAAAAGCATGGAAGTAGTTTGTCCCAGAGCAGAGATGCTGAGTGATATTTGTGAGAGATGAGATTGATAAACCTTCCTCCTTTCAGACAGTTACTGCTGATATCAATCCAAGAATCAGGAGTTGAAGAGATTTGGGGATGTGATTCGAGGAAATCTAGCAGTTGCTCAGATGAACAGAGCCCGATTAACGAACGTGGTAAATCGAGGTGAGTGATTTGGCCATCATCGCTTGCGTCCTCTGGTAGGAAAAAATGCAACAGATTTAGGGATATCCCTTCTAATCTGAGTCGAGACATATGAGCCATTATTTCTAGTCGAATATTCACGTTAAATAAATCCAATAGCGCTGCATATATTCGCGCAGGTCATCAAAATGTTTCGCAACAGACATCACTGATAGTGAGTATGGCGAGGGCAGCTTCCGACTATTATTTTCCAGTCCCGTGAGAAAACCACGGTTTGAAACTGTGTCTTGTGATGCACAAAGGTCCATGACTTTGGTGGTGAGGGTCCATCTCCCGGCCTTCTTGTGACCATTCTAGGCTTTGGTGTCGGGTAATCGATATATGAAATATGCTGCTTTACATCTGGAGGAAAGGAGCGGGTGATTGCATTCGAAAATGGAATAGACACTTCAATATTACCATTCTTTCGCTCGGTATTTCGTTCTCGTTGCCGTGTATAGCCTCATTGACAGTGACTGTATTGTCAATATTCCAGTTTGAAATGCACATATACTGACTTCTATACGTCGCCATGAGCTGTTTTATTTGAGATGAACATGAATGGGCCGCATTTGATCAAATTTACAGTTTACTGCACGTGCGGCTCATGATGAGAAAAACAGCTATACCTCTTGCCACTCGCCATAGACTAAATCTTGGACAATGGCAGAGCCACTCAGTTTGCCTATGAGAACAGCAGATCTAAACAGCGGATTGAATTCCGAGGAAGAGCTTTGCCGTGTCTGTCGAAGCGAAGCCACGGCGGACGATCCTCTCTTTCATCCCTGGTTCACTTATTGATCAAACATGGGCTGATTTAATAGCAAATGTTCCGGTTCGATAAAACATGTTCATGAAAGCTGGTATGTCATATCCTAACTGCTCATCTGATCTGACCTCCTGATAGCCTCAAGGAATGGTTCAAACATAGTGGTAAGAAACAATGCGAACTCTGCAAGACGCAGTTCAAGTTCACCAAGGGTAGGGAAAAAGTAGCTTATCAGTTTGACTGTCAGTGTTCTCGTCTGAGATGCCTACTGGCAATCTACCATTACCAATCCTTGCCAGTCGAATATTCGCGCGTGTCAAAAGAAACTTGACATTATGGTTCCGAATCGCAGTTGTTGGTTGTGTATGGTTGTTATGGCTCCCTTGGACAACTAGAGTATCTTGGAGGGGTCTATTCTTTCTTACAGACTTCTTATTCGGGTCAACAAACCAGCCCTCAAGCACAGATGTTTCCAGTTCTGTACTGAACGCAACTCTTGTTCCGTCAAATGACTCCACTATGGGAGGTTCAAGATTATTTGAACTATATACTCCAAGAATCTTATCAAATCTAACTTCGAGTCCGGCTATCAAGTATAGAGTTGAAATGTATATTTACTGACTACTAGCCATGTTCTCGCTGATTGTTTCGAAGGTCAAGCAATGACAGCATCAATCTTGTGCATATTCATGATGATTTTTTTATTGCGAGAATATATCGAACAGCATGTACCTAACGCTTTCGATGAACGCCCTTTGGAGGAACCACACGCTCGACAACCTGAAATACTCCGAAACCCTGAGCCTGAACATGGTAGAGTAAGGGTACCTCCTGCACAGCGCGAGCTGCAACTTATACCCCGTGTTGCTGTCCAGAGAGCACCACCGCCTCATGTGCCTTTAGAACATGATAGTGAAGGAGATTGGACCACTGATGAAGACGATGAAGAACCACAAGGTGATGATAGGCCTTTTGCGGGATTCTTGAGAAGCAGCAATCCGGATGGTTTGCGTCCTCAGTACCTCGCGATGGAAAGCAACATATTGAGATCTACTACGCCAAAGCCTCGTATTGATACTGAAACAAGTAATACTGGTATCTCAACATCTAGACCGAGTATCGATTCTACTCCAAGAGAAAACCGGACTGTCTACCAGTTCGACAGGGTGCTCGAAAAGCGACCCATGGTTTCCGATTTCAAAGGAAAGGACAAGGAAAAGGAAAAGGAAAGGCTCGTGATTGGTCCGGATGATGCCGTTGAGCAACCATTCACCGAATCTAACGATGCTTCTTTGCGAAACTTTTCGAGAACCCTTGGAAACCGAATGGTTCCTTCCGTTGACGAACTAAATCGAACAAGTCTATCTGCATCATCAGAAGGTAACTCGGAAGAAAATACACAATCTTCTAGTCGCCTTCTAGACTTTGAAAGAAGCAGTTTTCTTCCAGATCAATCTCAAGACACAGAGAGTGATCGTTTGTTGGCGCTCAGAACCGCTAAAGCATCCTTTGATTATTTAAAGGATGGGCCTCTTGCGACAGAACAACGGGCTTCTACAGATAATTCTCATGGTTTGAGCATCGCTTTTCATGCCGATGATCATCCTATCCATGCTGATGAAACCAATTCAGACCATCCAGATCTGGAGGGTTCATCAAGCTCGATTCATCGACCTGACTCCCAATCCTCACCTGTGGCGAATGCCGATCAAGAAAGACCTATTTCAAATCAAATAGACGGTCAAGCGAACCAGCCTGTACAACTCGGAAACGCCCCAGTCCCTTTTGTTCACCGAGATCCACTTCGACATCTTCCGGGACGGGGCGGAAATATTCGTAATGATTTATGGGCCGATATCGAAAATGCAGCGAGAAACAATAATTTACGTAATCGACAGGCTGATGGTAACGATGCGGATGGGCCTGTTCGACTCCCAGAACCTGAAGAGGAAGAATTCGATGGTGTTTTAGAGTACGTTTTTCACACTTTTCTTTTCTAAAATCTTACAGGTTGATTGGACTTCAAGGTCCCTTCTTGGGATTATTTCAAAATAGTATATTTGCTTCAATCTTGATGATTGCGATGCTCGGACTATGTGTTTTCTTCCCATACATTTGGGGAAAGACTTTTTTGCTGTTATTTGTGAGTCCCACCCCTATTAAATGAAAAGATAAAATTAACTAGTTCAGGCAAATCCCTTGATTTTCATACTGAGTATTCCACTTATCTTTGCAAAGCTTGTGTGGGATTTTGCATTCGATCTTGCGGTTCTTAGTTTTAGTAATGTGTTGTGTATACTCGATTATGCAGGACGCACGACAATTACTCCGCTAGGACTCTTTTCGCAGAGTCTTGCAAATGTTTCTTCAAATACTCGATTTTCAGAATGGTCAATGTATCTTGCTTCGTCTTCGTGGAAACGACTTGCTCGACGATTCCTTGATACGCCGAAAATCCTCTGGCAACCTTCAATCATCAACAAACTGGTCCCGCTCCGACAAAAGATGACCTTTCAAATTGTCTTGAGTGTGATGAAGGAAATGACCATGTTGGATAAACTTCTTTCGGTCGGAATGGGTTACTTGTTATTCATCGGTCTTACCCAACTATATCTCCGGCGAACACGACCGTTTATATCATCGCCTGGGGGTATAGCTGTCGAACGTGCATTAAGAAAGGGTTTGCACCAGACAGGATCCTTGGCAAAGGTTTCTTTTTCGCCTTTTGAATGGTTTTTTAATTCTAGATCTGTATTGTCTTGTCGATTGAACTCTTTCTGTTTCCCTTGTATTCCGGCATCATTCTCGACCTGTGTTTTCTCCCTCTTTTCGAGAATATGGATCCGTTGACTCGATGGTATGCGACGTTGACATTTCCAGGAACCTCTATTTTCCTGCACTGGCTCGTTGGGACATTCTACATGTTTCATCTGTCACTATTTGTGTCCATGTCTCGGGAAATCATCCGTCCAGGAGTGCTTTGTACTGTTCCCTGCTGGCGTGATTTTCTAACATTGAAAGATTTCATTCGAGATCCGAATAATCATGAATTCAATCCTATTCAAGAGATCGTTCGAAGACCTTTTATAACCCATATTCGCAAAATTGCAATCAGCGCAGTTATTTATACTGTGTTGCTGGCCAGTTGCGTTGGCTCACTCACCTATTTCATCCGCTTCTTTGTTCCTGGAGTGTTTCCACTGCAATGGGCAAACAAGTTTGTGTTCCCCCTTGTAGAGTATATTGACTGAAAACAGGGAATTCCCGGTATTTGATTTACCTCTCGACTTGTTATTTTATCACATGGCTCTTCCACTCTCTGTTCACTTTTTCCGGCCGGGCAATATGCTTAAATCTTTATGGAGATGGTGGTTCAGATTTATCAGTAGTCAATTACGTCTCACGTCGTTCATGTTTAATGAACACGTTCCTCAAGAAACGGGCCACTATGTTCGCAAAACTTTAAAGGCTAGAATTTTATTAAAGACTTCGAGTACTACTGAAGTCGACTACAGTGCGGATGTGTATTATGTCCGGGATGGCGGGTTTATGAGGGTTCCCAAGAGGGACAGTATAGCGCTTATGAGACACCGTGGGTTCCGCATGCTGTTACCGGTAGACGAGAACAATCGCCGATTAGACGGACAATCAGACGAAGGCTACGATGAGAATGATTTTCAAGTAGTCTACACTCCTCCAAACTTTTACCGTCGCATCACCGCATTTGTATTTTGCGTCTGGTTATTCACTGCGGCTACAAGCCTCAGTTTCACCGTTGGTCCTCGTACCTCCCTTTGTCCGCATACTTTACTGACTCGAGTTCTATTTGGTCGGTATTTCTTTCGCTGGGCGTTTGGATTACGAGCGCAGTTATCTGATGTTTATGCCGTATTATGTGGATTTTACGCTGCTGGAACAACGATAATTGCAGCAGACTATACTAATCAATTTCTCAAAAAGGCAATCGAGTATAAAAATGGGTTTCAACAACGACCGTTTAATCCCACCGACCTCATTCGTCAAGCGCAAGCTACTTCATACCGCCTGTTGAAGGTGTTTTATTTGGTGTTTATTACTTTTATTGTGTTTCCGGTGCTATTGGCCTTTATCATCAATTTCTATTTGGTTGTTCCGGTTCAGACGTACCTCGATGTTGAATCGTCTATTCAAGTGATGCATACATGGATTTTAGGGGTGGTGTATGTGAAGCTTGGGATTCGGATTCTGTTATTAACTGATGGTCGAATGACTGGACGAAGACTTCGAGAGGTAACGATAGCTGGCGTGTGTTGTGGACTAATTGTACATTGTAGGTTGTACAAAATGGCTGGACTGATCCTGATGTTGGAGCTGCTAATCGATGGTTTGTGATTCCACTTGGTGCGGCGATGATTACCGCGCTGATTGTCCCGCTATCTATAGGCTGGATTGCAAATCACACTATTTGTAAGAGATTTTCCCTCCGGCTGTTGTCATGTGCTAATCTTTTTCATAGTCCGGGGAGCCTCTGGTGCTACAAGTGACAAGGTGTACCGGTATTCCTATCCGATAGCGCTGGGGGTACTGATGGGGATACTTTTTGCGCAGGTGATTGTAGGATTGATGCACCGATGGACGGATGGGATTCGGGAGGAGATTTGGCTTGTTGGCGAGCGGCTGCATAACATTGACGATGAAGATATACCTAGCCGTGTAATTTCCGAGGGCAATGATATATAGATATGAAGGTATCTGCTAATGATATATAATCCACGTCATATAAACTTTTTATTATATTTATGTGCAAGTGACCCTACTACCATCCGAAGAAACAGTAGATATATACAGCCAGCAGAACAAGATATGCCAGAAGAAACAAAGAACAAGATGCGATAAAAAACAATAAATAAAACAAGATAAAAGAAGATAGATTAGTCGTCTGCGAGCTTGTTCTTGTCTTTTTTCTGTCTGACGTCGTTGCGGACGGGTATCCGCAGGCCCTGCCGTGCAAATGCTTTTGTGAGTTCAGTTGATTCTAACTGGTCAAAGAGGCCAAGGGCAAGCAAAGGGCACCCGTCATTCCTGGAAACTTTTTTGCGCTGTAGACGATGAAGGGGTCGGTGAGGACCTCTGCGATGATTGCTGTTCTCGAGTTTGGGAGAAAGTCTTGGGCGCCGAGGCGCATGAGGGAGAACTTGAGGCGGTAGCGGCCTTCTGTGCGGATGCTGAGGTCTGAGAAGCAGAAGAAGCAGCCCTCTGTGCCTGTGTGGTCTTCGAGGACGGAGGGGCTTGAGACGAGGGAGCCCATGAGGACGCGGGTGAGGCGGGCAGCGGGCAGCGGGCGGGCGGGATCGGCGTCTGAGACGATGAGGTTGCGGTCGTGGCAGCCGTCGTCGGACCAGAGGGAGCAGTGGACGACGAAGAAGGGGTCGCGGAGGGGCGCGACTGCGGGGGCAGCAGGGGCAGCGGGGGCAGCGGGGGCGAGCAGCTGGACGATGGGCGGGGGGTCGATGGGGCGGCGGTCCTTTTCGCCAAAGCCGCACATGCGGGCCTGGAGCGGCTGCTGGCGGACAACGAGGGCGTATTGCGGGGTGTCTTCGGGGCCCATGTGCGCGGCTGGTTCGCGCTGCGGGCGGGTGTTTGGACGGGGTGATGGCTGCGATGCGTGTTTAGACGGCCGATTGCTGCGATGCGAGTTCAGACGGGCCGATTGCTGCGATGCGTGTTCAGACGGGGCGATGGCTGCGATGCGTGTTGCCGCTGCCGCAGAGGGACGGTTGCTGCGATTGCTGCTGCGGTTGCTGCGTGCTGCAGGCTGGGGTTGATCGCGCTGCCTCGTTCCTGGCGGGCTGCCAGTCGCCTTTTCTACTCGCCCCGCTAGCGGGCATGTGGAGACGCGCGCGCGCGCCGGGGTGCGGGGTGTGCCCGTTGCATGCGCAGCGCCCGCCGAGGCCGCCCCGCCTGCTGCTGCTGCTTCCATATATACCCGTCTGGACCGGCCGCGGATCCTGTATATGCCCGTCTGGAATGGCCGCGGCCCCTGTATATGCCCGCCTGGAATGGCCGCGGCCCCTATAGTTACCCTCCGGGCTACGCGCTAACGTCGCCACGTCACCCGCCCTCCTCCATCTGCCTCCTCCACTTCATCCATCTCCAACCTCCATCCTCCACACTTTGTCCTCCATCCTCCATCCTCCATCCTCCATCCTCCATCCTCCATCCTCCATCCACTTCATCCTCCATCCATCCATCCATCACCTCCATCAATCCATCACCTCCATCAATCCATCACCTCCCACCTCCCTCCTCCATCTGCCCATGGCCAAGAAGCCCCGTCCCCGCAGGCCACCCGCCGACGCCGCCCCCCGCCCCGCCCGCCGGCGCCGCCCGCTGCTGCGCTTCCTCCTCAAGTATATGCACCCCTGCCCGCGTGCCTCCGCCCTGACCGCAGCCTGTTTGCCCTCTATGCGGCCTACCACGCCCTTGTGGTGTGCCCTGCGCGGCCTGCCGGTCCAGCCGCGCCCCTCGTGTGCAGGGCCCTCGACCACTCGCACGCCCTGCTGCGGCCCCGCCTGCTGCCCCTCTACGACGCATACGCCGCCCGCTACGTCGATCGCCTGCGCCCCTGCGCCCACTTTGCCCACAGGCACTACGCGCCCCTCGCGGCCTCGGCCCACAGCACCTACTGGGCCCGCGTCCACCCGCTCGTCCTCCGCGCCCAGAAACAGGCCCTCAAGGACTACCGCACTGCAGTCCAGCCCGTCCTCGACAGGCACCTCGTCCTCCCCTGCAGCACGCTCTACGCCAAACACCTCCAGGCCCACGTCGCCCATGCACACCGCTTCTACAGCCACAGCTTGGCCCCTCTCGCCGTCCGCTCCTCCGCCCGCCTCGCATCCGTCTACAGGGTCCGCCTCGTCCCCGCATACAACCACATCGCCCCGCGCCTCTGTTCCGCTGCCGTCGCCTCCAAAAACACATACCTCGCCCACGCGCACCCAAAAATATCCACAGCTCTTGCCTTTTGTCGAGAAAAACTCCATTCCCTCGTGTTTGTGCAGCTGCGACTGCTCTGGAACCAGCATGTACAACCCCAACTGGACAAAATTCATGATCGCGTTTTCCAGTTTAGAGCTGACAGACAGCTTTCGCAGAATGTGAACAATGGGTTTGTTTTTGCGTCGTACATGCTCACCCTAGAGCCGAAAATGAATCCTTTGCTCAACACTCTGAATCATTTGCTCAATACTCTGACCCCCTTGCTGACCACTCTGAACCTCTTGCTGACCGCTCTGAACCTCTTGCTGACCACTTCGACCCCCTTGCTGACCACTCTGAATCCCTTGCTACCCAAGCTAAAAAAGAAGCAGAGCGCAAACACATAGACTCAACAATCAATACTGCCGCCTCCGTCCTCGCAAAAGCTACAACCACCGCTGAAGATAAACTAGTCGCGGAAATAACCGATATCCTTCAAGCTGCAGAACGAAAAGAAAGTCGTGTGTGCAATGATTATCTCCATCAATTACAGGAATTGTGCAATACAACAATCTCTAGCATCGAGAAAAAGATCCTTGTGTTAGCTGCCATGGACACAAACTTGGACCATCGTCTGCAACAGCTCGACAGCCTATCCCTTGATGCAATTGCATCCATCAAAGATAAAACTATCCAAATCAGGTACACTCTTACATCTTTGCACGCTGATTACAAGTGAATACTCCAATAATATCTTTCCTCACCTCCATCAACGAATCTCTAATGACATTCACGCTGTAACCAAACAGCTCGACGAAATACGTATCAATCTGCAAGAGGAAATCGGCAGAGAGTGGCCATATCTCGATTACGTAACTTACAAGGCCCCTCCCCTTCTTTTTAACCCACTGACTGTTTTAGGACTGGGCTAAATACCATGCCCTTCGCACAGACCTCCATTCTCGCCAAAAAGAATTCGTAGAGTTCCTTGAACTTCAGACTAAACCAGCTCATTCGAACCTTGAAGAAATTCCAATAAATGTACAAGATCAAATCGATGAAATTTCTTCCCTGGCTTTTAAGAAAATTGAAATGGTACAATTTGTAGGCGCCAAGAAAATCCGCACAAAAGATACCAAGAATGACTTTCCTCAAAGTATATGTTTTGTGTTTTATTGCTGATTGGATCTAGATTACATGTCGTTCACTGAATCTGTTTACGAGAATATCAAGGCTGCTCCCGGGGTCGCTGTTTCCAAAGCCAGTCAAGCAATTTACGGTGTCCAAGAAACCTTTGGTCCGGAAGAGATATATGAAAAATATATTGGTTCTGCTGCTGATTTCATCCAGTCTGCTGCTAATGCAGCTGGACAAGCAGGTCAAGCGGCATACCAAGAGGGAATCGAATATATCAAGGAAAATGTGGTCCCTGCGGCTGCTGAAACGGGTCAGAATTCTGGCCAAGGGGGACAAGCTGCTTTTGAAAAAGCGGAATTCGCAAAAGAAAACGTGTTGCCTCTGGTTTCGGAATATGCGCAAGACGCCAGCAAACAGATAAAATCTCAAGCCAACGCTGCCACCGAAGCCGTCCAATCAAAAGGAGAACAAATTCGCGAAAAGATTAGCTCGGCTGCACTCGGTCCTATCGCTGAAAGTCGATCCTCAGCAGCAACCGAACCTGGTTTCGTTGAACACGCGATCAGCGGATTTGACCAAAAGGTCGATGAAACAACACATTTCGCTCAACATATCGTCCAAGATCTCAAAGATAAAACTGATCAAGTTTACGAAAAAGCCAGCGACTTTATTGACAAAGCGCCAGCTGCTGATATCTTACCTAAAAATGTCGACGACAAAGTACTAAAAGCAAAAGTCTTTATTCCATCATCAGACCCTGAGCGTAATAGCAAATCTCCTCGTGCACAAAAGTTTGATGGTGAACTGTAGATTATATACAATTTCGCCATTTTTGTATCTTTTACAGTATTCTATATCGCTTAAAATACCCACTCACACGTGGGATCAAATTTGCCAGTATCAGACGTCACCTCTTCCCACTTGACCTTGTTCATTCATGTTTGGCGCCTTTCGCGCATCGTTTATCGCTCAAGGAGGTTTACTATGGTATTCATTATTATCTATTCCCCACTAATCTTTTCCCAAAGGAAATCGCCGTGGCGGTTATCGAGTCCACGGAAATACAGACAACGTAAGCGATTACAACATATCGACAAAGTAATCGCTACGCTAGACTCCTCCCTCTCCCAAACAGGTTTCTTTTATCTTGAGAAATATCTAGTTGATTTTGCAAGGACAAACTTGTAAAGCGTTGGAATATGTCAAGAATACTATTATTCCTGAAAATAAACTTTTGGCCAAGGATAAGTATACTGTATTCACCAAGAACGGCGTCATGTTTAGAAAGGGCGCGCATAAAGGTATTTTTCTTCCTTTCCTTTTGAGACAAGGACGGGTTTAAGATTTGTAGTGCCCAAATGGACCCGAGTTACCGTGGGAACAAGGGCTGCGCCAGCTGGATTTTAGTATGTGCCCTAGCCGGGTCATCCTAGGCAACTCAAGGGGTGGTATAATGGATTTCTGTGGTTTCTTTTCATTCATGTTTTATATGGTTTTGTTCAACTATACCCGAAGAACACAAACAGAAGAGGATTACATCCTCGATATCCGCTTACAGAGATTTAGAGAGTAGGCTCGCTTTAGGAAATAATAAATGCGTACAAAATATTACATGGAAATCAAGGCTTGGAAGTTCAGCCCTCTTCAATCTCATCGTTCATCCTGGCATCATCTTTTTCGCATTCAGCTTCATACCCCTCATCTTCGTCGTTTGTAGTTGTCGTCGGCGTGGGCGTCGTCTGTGTCCAAAGCGGTTTTATCTTTTCCTGTGGTAAAGTTTCTCCCAACGTTCTTCCTGGTCCCGGGAACCGTTCAATGACTTTTACAGGTGAGATTTTGGTACTATCTGAACTTGCAGATGAATCATTTCCAAAACGAACACCAGCTGAAGTAATAATAGGTTTAACAAGACCAGACGACACTTCCCTAGGCTTTGAATTCTTGATTTCAAAGTCATTTAGCATCTGTGTGTATTTTTCACCACCGGCGAATTGTCCCGTTGCTTTTCTGCGTCGATAAAAGATTAAATAAGCAGATGGCGAGACTACTCTAGCTGAATCCATATGTTTCACAAAAGAATCGTTATACGAGAACCATTTGTCTCCCTTGAAATTTCGCGCATACGCCGTATAATGACCGCCACCTGTTCCGCCCATATGATTAGCAACAGCAAAACAATCGTAAATAAAATCCTCTTTATTTGGATCTGTGTTTGACTTCCACGATCCAATTCGTTCGTTCAAATTTAATCCTTGTAACGGAAACTCGATAAGATCATCGATTTTATCGTTCAATGCGCGTGCACTGGAAAATCGTTTTAAATGCATCACAACAATATCAGCCACATTCCAAAGTTCAAAAGTCTTTGTGGCTCGTCGGTGTTCTCTACAATTGGGACAATACCACGTATCTTCTTCTCCCAATTCTTCCGTTTTTGAGAATTCGTCGAGACAGTCTGCCAGATTGACTTCTCTGTGTTTGGCTTTCTTCGCAGCTTCTTCTTCCGCTTCGAGGTTTTCATCGTGAAAGAAAGTAGACTCGTCCCATAAACCACGTACTTTAATTCCTCCAACCTCCGTCTCAACAGCGGGAAATATGCTGTCGTACACTGGCACCGCCCACTCGCAAAGGATACCGTCACTCGCATGTACCAGGATTTCACTGCTCAAAACATCAGAATTTGGCGAGGACCAAGGTACTCCAGACCGTGAATTGCTACGGCTGTTTTCGAGAGAATCTGGTGGCCCAAACGGAGGTAGATGATCGATTACACATGGTCGATGGAGTACATCTTCCTCTTCACTCGCATCTTTCATCTGGGGGTCTTCACTATCGCTATAGCGAGGCGATGGATCTTCAAAATAATTGTTCGACGAGGTCACTGAAGTTTTGAGAAGAATCGATTGTTCCGAACCAAAATGATACGAAGGCTCTAGTAAGTCGTCTGGAGGTGTAAACGGACCAGTAATTCCGCCTGTTGTATCGACATATTCTTCCATATTTACATCTCGAGGAGGACTTTCACAAGTAAACATATCTTTGATTTCGCTCAAGTTCGAAGGATTACCAAGCGTGGTTGGAAACGGGTCTCGATGGGTAGAGCGAGGTATCAGCTTTAGTTTAACGGGTGGCGGAGGCGCAGGACTAGGTCTTTTCGGAAGAGGAGGCGCTTTCTTGATTTCTACTATCGATCCCTCGGGATTTTCATCCATCTTCACATCGATATAGTCTTGGTCTATATCGGAATTCGATTCAGGGGAACTCGGTTTTGATTCATCCACATATAATAATTGTGGAGCGGTTGTGAATTGATGATATTTGTCCCTAATTTTGTTGTAAATGGTATCATAACTTGAGGCTTCTCTGTGTGAAAGAGCAATGAAAAATGGATAGCAGGTAGTTTCTATGGAAGACCATGATGCTTTCGATGGGCAATCGCGAGATGTGACAATTGGTACGAGGTACTGCTCATCGGAACTGGCAAGTGTTTCAGAAGTTGACTCCGTGGATATTGGTAATTCGTAAACAAAGATGTTGTCGTGCTCACTGATGACGTCAGACGTAGTTTCGCTATCATAGTGATGTTTATAGAACGTTTGTTTCCACACTTCTGCTGACCATAGCTAGCATTCAGATGAATGAAAAAGGAGAAACGATACTTTCTTGGGATCAAGCTTGAGACGATCTGCAATAAATTCCTTCATTGTTCGAATCGTACTGTTCTTGTCCAGCACAACTTTTATCTATTCGTTGAGCAGAGGCTGGAATATTGATACCATGCCTTGAATACGGGTGTCGAAACATCCCAGGGAACAAATTTAATTTCATGCTTCCATTTCTTTATAATTGGCAAAGGTAATGTCAAATCCTGAAAGCTTAGACAATGGTTAGAGGATATATGGCACCATGTAGGGGTCAAAGCTGACCGAAACCTAAAACTTTCAACAATGTTCACTAATAGTGTTCTTACTTTATTACACTCAGGGCAAACAAGCGTACTCTTATAAAGCCCTTGTATTAAATCTACAATGACCGAATCATTTCTTAGTTTGTGAGTATCCCAACATCTCAACGCTAATTCTCGAATTTTCTGATCGCTAAACTCTCCCAAATCTGGTTTCTCTGTATAAGGCTTCTTTAGGACTCGATTGAGATCTTCGTGAAGCCCATCAAGAAGAAAAGCGAGGAATTCTTGAGCGTCTTGCTGCTGGTAGCCCGAAAACGCGGGAGCGAATCTACCAATGGTCGATTTGAAACCCCGTGGAGCGTACGAACTTTCCGGTGGATTCTCAAATAATTTGTGAATAAGGATGGCGTAGCTTCTCACAACTAACCCACCGCTTCCTAAAGGATTGTCAGTGTTGATTTCTTCTGTATATGCATCCGCTAGATAATAAGTTTTAAAAACATTTTGCACATACATAGAAAATATTTCGTTAATTCCTCAACATGCGATAAACACTGGAGGGCAGAGTTCATATAGCATGTATTTCCGAGATTCTGCAGTCCGGTTTCGCCCTTTAGACAGTACATGGCTGTATTCTGAAGCTTCGGTTCTTCAATATCTTTGGTGCTCGAGTCGTTGATAGGAGTATGGGAAGATGGAAAAGAAATCGGTTTAGTATAGGGAAAATTCCAGCTACTGCCAGAATCGACCTTGGAATCACTTTCATCCCATAGTTCTAAAGGAATCGGAAGCTCTTTGTAATCATCCACAGGCCAGGTGAAATCGATAGATTGTATTTCAACAGCCAAGTCTGCATTTGTAGATAGATCATGGTTAATCATTTTAGAGTCGATACTACTGGAATCTAGCGTGACTAGATCGTATCGGTCGGGAAGCTTAGCGAGTGTCGAGGCCTCGAGGCTGACTGCTTGTATTTGGTTCAAGTTACCGATCTTGTGAAGCCTCATTGCGCATTGGGGCTCAAGTCCTAATAATTCGACAATCTGTGTACGAAAGGTCGACCACAACTCTGCACGACTTATTGAGAGGACAGGTCGAACAAGTAAGGGAGGTAAAGATTGCTTTCTACTAGTCTTGCCGAATACTGACCGCAGTTCGTCAATCACCTGTCCATTGGCTCCTGTCAGCGGAAACGAGGATTGGGACTGATCCGTGACGGTAAATAGACGAACTTGAAGTGGATGCATTTCCACAAGAAGATTTTCACCAGGCGGCTCAGCGGTGTTGATTGTTGGGCGCGAGCATTCGGGACCGTTGGAACCATGCCTAAATGTTAGGCTTTGTAGTGTTTCGTCAGTATGCCATACCACTGTATTAACATCTTCCAAGCAAGGTCAGGGATTAAAAGATAGTCGTTTCCTTCATTCATTCTAGGAAACAACTCCCCTGCGCTATCTATAATCATTGAATTATCAATAGGATTCAATTCTCGAAATTCTCCATGACTCCAATTCCGGAATTGAGTGTACCAGTGCGTTGAGATCACATACATTGATCTACCAGCAATGAGCTTTTCGACCTTTAGGTTATCAATAATCTCAAGTTGTTCGCGAGGAAGAGGTGCGGGAACCTCTGGTGATGCCGTGTCCTCGAGCGGCGGAGTAGAAACATCATCATCATGGATGGTCCACCTTTTCGCATCGACTACTGACGACTCCAACGAAGTTTCACGGCTAGCCTGTTCCACGGCATCGGGCATTGGGCCTCGCCCTCTTCCTTCAGATGATTCAGAGGCACCTGAATTACGGGGCCTTTTTGAGGGAGCAAGGGTGGATGATGAATAGTTGGGAAAAGAATACAGTGCGGATGTAAATGTGTTCGCAGATGACGACGACGCCGATGGCGGACGTGTTTGTTCTTTCGTAGCTACAGGACACACGGGAGAAATCGAAAGAGGGGATATTGGTGGTGATTTGTTGCTACTACTGCTTTCTGGGATACTCATGGTGAAGTTGACTCGACAGGGCACATCTGCCAACCGAGATTTCGCCATGGTCTTCGTCATCACCAATATATCCAAATACACTATACCGCCCCATTTCTTGCTGAGAGATCTTGAAGCTTATAGATTTGGCTTCTTATAAACTCTCCTTTCAGATAATAAAGCCCAAGGGTAAGGTTGGATAACGCTCATCCGGAATAAACTTCAACTTGAGCCCTCTTTCCAATGTGCTAGGTTTTTGAAATCGTGTCAACTTTAACGATAACATTTCCGTCTGAGCTTCTTGATATGATTCGAAGAATCAGTCCGATTATAAGAGATTATCGTCCATTTTATCAACAGTCCTGTGTCTCTTTATGGCATCCTTTATCTCAAGTTGCAAGGATTCTTTGAGTTTGGCATAACACCACATATTTGTCATATAGTAAATGGACCATCGCGCCTCTCAAATAATCTTGAATTTATAGTTCATTGCTGGAAGCTTTGCACACGATCCTGGTGTACTCCTCTCCAGTGATCCCAACAATCTCAGATTGTTCTACTTTCCAGATTCGATTTTCTATATCTTCAGAAATGGTTCATTTGCTTACATTTGCCCTTGATCTCCTTTTGCAAGCAATGACGCTTTCGATCAGCAATTTCAACCCGCACTAGAGCTAGATTGTTGTACAAGATTTAGAACATTTAACCTATCTCCTGGTAATCCCTAAGAGTCTAAAATGGGCGCAAAGGTATCAAAGACCAGGAAATAGACTCAGTCAGCAGAAATAAACAGTATTTATCTTCGATAATTGGATTGAGGTGCCAGTATGACTGGTGCATGAAATCTCTGAGAAGGGTTAAAAAGGAAATTTTAACTATTCGATGGAGATCGTCAAAAATTGCAACAACTACAGGCTTTGTCGCTTGAATCTACTCCCAGTCACATCAAGGCATTCTTGTAGATATGCCAATCTTGCTTCCGACATTAAAAAGCGGGACAGAGTCATGTTACATTATAATATTATTGGTCTTATTCACGTGCCACCTTGTAGCCATCTGTCATAATCACCGCGATTATTTTCATTGATTCAGGTGTTCATGGAGGCCCTGAAATTAATCAAAGAGAAAGCAGATTATGCCGCATTCAAAGCACGGACCGGAATGGACAAAGTAACTCGGTCAGAGCCAAAGAAAAGTGATAAGGAGTGGCTTGAAAAGCACTCGAATTCATCGTATACTGCCGGTCGAAGATCACCCGTCAAAAGCGTGCCCTCATCTCATCTATTTAAGCAAGACGGTAATCCCAAGTATGATCATCAATCACTATCTAAGAAACTAGGCGTACGAGAACTCGATGTGTCAGGCAATGAAACGATGCAAAAAACCCCTCCCCTCCCAAAACGAATCGGGTATGTTGTACCGGAACTCAGACCAGGCTCAAACCCTCGACCTTCATCATCGAGATCGTCCAGTGCCTTTTCGATGTCTGGGATAAAGGTTCCGCCTCCGAAACCGTCATTGCCTCCTCGGGCCAGACCGATACCAGGAACATCAATTTCAACCAGCGACCTTCACGAAATAAAAGCAAAACTTCAGGAGACGAATAAGGAAGAATTAAAAAGCGGATATAAAATGCTGAATCGCACAGTCAGTCAAAATGGCAACTCTTCAGCGAAGCCAGATGATAAGATAAATTTGAGTGACCTGAAAAACAGCCTCCGATTAGTCAACCGATTTTCTGGAACCGGTGAGAAATCTCTAAAGTCGACTACTGGAAACATGACCCCCTCTTCTAGCATCGAGGAGAGACCAGACCCAAATCGAGCTGATCAGTACACAGCTGCAAGCCAACTTTCGGCTTCAAATAATCATGACATAAGCAGAACAGCTCCAAAAATATTCAATGTTTCATTGCCCAAGGTAAATCGAATTCTAGCTCCAGCAGTTGAAAAGGCGTCTGGTCCTCCACAACTCTACAAATCGGGTTTATCTCCACGTCCATCTTCGATATCAGTTCAAGCATCGACTGGTTGCCCAACTGAACTACACGAAGTGAACCTGCCCTCCGTATGATAATCCAGCGAGAATGCTAAACCCTAGCCACCATATATGTTGCTTATCTATGCTCCTTGGTGTAGGTATTGCAAGGTATATATGTCAAGTTGGCTCTCACTGATTTCTAGGAGTTTTTTCCGGCATACAATGAATTAGCGGCGACTTTGCCTCATGTTAGATTTTATCAGATAGATGGGGCAGAACATGAACAAGTCAAAAAGATATACCCCACTAGTGGCTATCCAACGATATATGTAGGTGTTTCTCGAAATCTATCAGCTAAGTGCTAGTGGGTCGGCAAGGACGGCTGCGACAAGTACACTGGCAGCCGAGAGGTGGAACAGCTTCGCCTATACATCACCGGCAGAGACGGTCTTCAGTCGCAGGCACCTGTTTCGATGCCCTCGCCATCATTGAAAGGACCTCCCCCAATTCCAGTGCATTCAAAGCCGCAAATCTCGCTTCACACGAAGCCATCCTTCATGAAACCATCGATGTTTTCCCTCTCCCCGCATTCATATCCTGATTTGGATCTCCATCTCCACTTGCCCTGGTTTCACAAGAGAGAGCCATGTCCTTCGTTTTCCCGAGCCGTAGAATATACTGGCACGTCTTCAGCTCATGGAATGAAAGGGAACATGATCTGGACATCAATTTACTGCCTGCGAAATCCAAATCTCTCCTTGACTTGGGTCAAAGTCAGTTACAATGAACGCGATCCGATGGGAACTGTGACTACCGAGCAAAAACATGCACCTTCTCCGCCTACGCCGCCAACAAATGAATTGATTGCATCGAGTCACTTATATGCTGACCAGATCATCGCATATTGCCATTCGAAGTTCGGGACACAAGTTGGCAACGGAGAATGTTGGACATTAGCTCGTGATTGTCTCGAAACTCTCCATCCACCAGCTATGTCATCAAAGGGTCTTTTGCATGGGGCTCTAATATACGAATCCGTTGGGCAACCAGTCTCAATTGACCAGATTCGCCGAGGTGATATCCTTCAAATGCTAAGCTGTAAATTTGAAACTCGCGATTCAACAGGTCGCATTGTTTCTACATGTTCAGCTGGCTCTCCTGATCATACTGCAATAGTTGAGAGGGTCGTTGGTGATACAATCGAGGTGCTTCAGCAGAATAGCGGTGGCGTCAAACGTGTTTCTAGGGGAACTTTTGTATTAGGAGATATGATTTCAGGTGAAGTTCGAATCTATAGGCCAATGAGAAAAGAATGGGCCGGTGAGGTTAAAGCAGAATGGTGAGGTGTTTTGGATTGTTAGTTGATTGATTTTCTTTGCCGGTATTTAGAAGTGGCATAATCTCATCTCTAGAACGTAGTAATAACATGCATTTATACATATTATATTTTCCATTAGAAGAATCGGAACTATTACCGTGTTGCGATTATCATGATATAAAGCATTACCCTCTACTCTGCGTAAGATCAAAGTTGAAGACAAGGCAAGTCAATGAAAAGTGATTGTAATTTGTAAGGTAGGGAGAAAGAGGATGTCACAATGAATTGAAATGCTTGAATGAAGAGAGATAATATCATACGATAATTCCATGTGAAAAAGCGATTCATACTTGATAAAGCGCTGTGAAATGGATCGGGAAATATTGGCTTTTCATCTCACTAAAACCGCGATCTGAGTGTAAGCAAATGTTTCTAGGTCTCTACGCACCGCCATAGCAATACAGCATAGTGACACATAAGGCGAAAGACGTTCACCTATCCGGGCAGCCTTCCAAAAAATACCGAGGAACCTTCAAATTTAAGCTGTTAAAACAGTCCATTGGAATTGTCTTTATACCCGCTTTTGTTTTTGTCGACTATTGAAGGTGCTTGTGCTCGTACGTAGCTACAAGTACATATTACAAGAAGAATAACCATCAAAAGGGACTGGAAATTGAACAAAGCAGACTAAACTCAGCCGAACTGAATCATTCTTCTTTAGAATACCATCCTGAAAATTCGTCTGGTCTCCTACCGACTGTCGCAACGCTGGAATTCAATTGATGTGAAATAATTGGATGTCGGGTTGGATGTCCCTGCACTTGAACCTCCCAATTCACCACCATTTTCGAAATATCCTAGAATTAGAATGACTTTCCGATTCCAACCGGTAAGCGGTGCTAGACCGTTTATTTCTTCTTCGAGAACTCCTCGGCAGCCGCAGCCAATTGCCAAACCAGATACTCTAGAAAACTTCGAAAAACCTGCCGACCCGACGCTACCATCTATGGGACCCTCTATGGGAAGTGCGCAACATAACGAAGAACATTTATTTTCTAAATCGACTCATAATAAGGACTCCCACAACCAATCTCTCGACATCGCAGCTCTTCACGGGGCTCGTGAAATCACGATGGACAAACCTTTCTTTCGAATTTATCCTGGCCAATCTTCATTGAATGACTTCAGAAGAGAACCCGTAAGAATTGGTACTCCAACTTCTCAACTTACAAATGGTTCTTTTCTCTACTGTTTGGACCGATTAACCATATAGGCGCATATAATGCCCACATTCAAGAGATGACGCCACCTCATGGGAATCAGAGAGTTTTCAAATCTTCACAAGACTGCAATGAAGGGAGTTATGATTGGCAATCTTCTCAGTCTGATAAGCATGACTCACTGGCGACAGAAATCCAAGGTGATGCAAAGCCTCAGACGGAAATCGAGATTAAGCGAACAATCGACCAACCACTACTACACGATTCTTCATTGGAGCAAGAAGGAGATATTCAAAGCCCCTCATGTCCTAATTCCAATACCCAAATACCTCAAGAGCGAGAAATTCTATCACAAGGTGAAACTGATCTGGGCAATCCTTTCCACGAGTCTGACTCTTACAACCTCCCATCACTGTCACAACTACGGCCATCAACCTCTTACAAATCTTCACAACATGATAAAGAACGCGAAAACCTTACACAGAATCCTACAAATGAGGGATACCAACCCTCCTCTTTCTCCTCTTACGACCTAGAACGCACAAGAAATAGATTATGGGGCCATGAATGTGGAAGAATGGGAAGAAGCTGGCATGCGGACTTCACAACGAGTCGCAACATTTATCTGTAAGCTCATTGAACACAGAAGGTATGTACTTTAGCCCTCATCAATCTTTCATTAGTTGATTCTGGCTTCTTTCGTTTGTCTAGGAAGAAAGCAATTGTGATGAAACAAATTCAAAGTATCGTAGAGGAGCGTCGAGAATTTTTGAGAATTCGCGAGGCGGCGTTGAGAAAGAATGCTCGCGATGTCAAAGAAAAGGGAGTAAGAATGATTGAAGAATTTAGTGGGCTTTAAAGTAATCAGTCTTTAGTGGGGACTGACTCTGAAGAATTTATCTAGCGTCGATATTAGTCTTTTAACTTGATCAAAACAGTATTCCAGTAACAAGTAAGCACTGATAGAAGAGCTGCTTCGCATTGTCATCGCGACTGTATGGTTGTTACATTTAATATGTTTTCCAAGATATTCCCCAAAGCTTCAACAAATAGTCTTAGTTCCTCAAAAGTATTGTATAGTGCAGTAGGAGCGACTCTAATAACGTCCAGTCGTCGGGCATCCACTGTAATCTTATGGTCTTTTAACCTGTCAAAGACATTCTGCATTTTTTCATTCCGGAAATAGAGACTCAGTTGTGAGCCAGATAATTCCGGTGTAATGATATGGAATATCTCCAAATATGAAGGAAGATCTAGTAGTAATTTCTTCAAGTAACGGGTGAGAAGGTTGGAGCGGCTCATGAGTGTGGCCATATCAGTTTTCCCGTAAATTTCTAGAGAGTAGACAGAGATTACATCAATGACAGAGGGATTTGAAAGTTGGTATCCAGATGCTCCTGGTATTGGCTTAAACTCTTCTTCTTAATACATTTCGTACATAGGTCATACTGTTGATCATTTCAAAGCGAGTTTCTCTATCGTGACCCCACCATCCAGCAAGCCTATTCAGGTTACATCAATATCAAACATATATCACACCGCAGCTATCCGTCATATCTCTCATTTACAAATAGCCCAGCAATAGTGCCCGGTCCCGAGTTCAGATACTTCGAAATCAACATTCCACTCTGATAACTTCAACTCTACATTTCCTACTGCATGAGCCAGATCCCAACCAACAATTATCCCAAGATTTTGGTCATACCTGGTAATTTTCTCCATCTCAAATAACTGACCAGTATAGAACTGAACTCCAGAGAGAAATAATATGGCTGTTTTGTCTGCATGTTTATCAATTGCTCGGAAGATTTGTTTGGTGGTTAATCCATAGGATAGTTCAATTGATCGATTGTAACTAACCCTTTTTCGGGATCAATCCGTGATGCTGGATCTGACTTTCGATGGTGTACTTGCGCCATCAAAATATGTACAGAGAAAAGTCTCACGTGGTGGCTGGGAAATGCTTTCCCCTCGATAATGATTTTGTAGCGTCCATTGACATTCGGCTTATAGAAACTCGCCATTAAGAAATGGAGATTACTAGTTAAACTCCCCATTGCGATAACTTCCTTTTCTTTTGAACCTATAATTTACTGCGGAATAACGAGTAAGTCGATATTCGCCCAAGCCTATTTCCGGCATGACCAAAGTGCCCATTTATGGCATGAGCTGCCCAAATTCGAAGTTCTTCTGTGACGTATGCTTGAAGCGATTTCGGCTGGAGCCCAAGAGAATTTCCGCAAAAGTAAATCCCCTCTGGAAGATGGAATTCACTGCGAAGAGATGGATATTGCTCATCCATTTTCATGGCAAAAGCCTGAGACCTGGGATTGAGAGACAAAGTCGACAACTGGTCTTCCAGAATTGACATGGTGGCTGTTGTGATATGGGGCAATGAGTGTTGAAAAGCAGGTTCTGAAAACTAGGGTATCGGACTGCCTCCCAGTTGGGACACATCCCACTTGTCAGCGTTCACCGTGGAAACCAAAAGGTAAAGATTGGTTGAACCGTGATTATAAATGCTCTTATCCGCCTTGCCATCCTTGCTTAAACAAAATGATCTTGGTAGTCTCAAATGTAAAACTGGACCGATTCCATGATCCACAGGCTTCGATGGATGTTAACAAATACGCAGAAGGGCTGAAAGGATGTCTAGATTGGTACATCTCTCGCAAATCTCTACCTGATTCTCAGAGCATTGACTTTAATAGAATTTCATTTTCAATCTTTCCTTTGGCAATATGTCTGAACATGAAGCTCAAATAATAACGGTAATTGTTTCAGGCACCTACTCCGCAACATCACTCGACCAAAGTATCACCCATAACAGACGGTACAGAGCTTGTTGGAACACCGTGCAACGACCATTTCGTCGATTCTTTTGCAAGATGAGATTCCCAATTAATCTATTAGACACGCAATGGAATATAGACATGCGAATGCGAAAAGCCTATCACCAATTTCTAGATACAAAGTAAACTCAATAACTAGAGCTAGCGTTTCCATCGGGACGCTTCTCTGTCGCGCTCTGCATTTTCTTCAATAAACTTTTCATCTTCATATCTCGCCTTCTTACTGCGGGATTTCTTTCGCCCATGCCGCTCTGTTTCTTTACGACCTTCATCGCGAGTTTTTCGACCTGCAGAATCATGCTCGTCATCTGGAGAATTGAGGTAAACATCGTTATCATAATCTGGGGTGTCACTCTTCCTACCTTCTTGTTCTTTGGCACTGCCCCCATGCTCATCTTCGCTCTTTTTACTGCTTCGTCGCGAATCTCGTTCGCGTCCTCTATCATGCCTACGAGATTTTCGGTCATCTCGATCATCTTTACTACGATGATGTCTTCTTTTTCCATTACGATGCCGAGAAGTCGATCTGCTTCGATTCCTTTTATGCCTACTTCTTCGACGAGAATTTCCCTTTGGCGATCGTGACTTGCTTCTGGAACGTTTCTTTTCAACGACCTTTGGTGTAAGACTTCGACTCCGACTCATACTTTCACTTCTGCTTCTGCTTCTGCTTCTACTTCTACTTTTGCTTTTGCTTTTGCTTTTGCTTTTACTTCTTTTAGAAGTTGATGCTGATGGGGATTTCGATCGCGACAGAGATCGATACTTCATCTCTCTCTCTTTATCACGTACAACAGAAGGACTTCGTCGACGTGTATGACCTGGTGACTTTGAACGAGATGCCTGTCCTCCTTCTAGACCTTTTCCTTGAACAGCAACGGGCCGCAGACTACCTGTCAATACTCAAATGCGGCTGTTGGAAATTCACAGGACACCACGGGTAGGGCATCCCCCCCTTCCTCTTTGCATCATAGCCTTGGGACCTTTCGGAACGTTCTTAAATAGATCCTGAGATTCGGTAGTGTTTTTAAGAGTTGAAGCGGCTAATTTTGAAGAATCTTTGCGCAATGCTGCAGGTGCTGTGGGAGCGCCTTCTACACCTTGTCCTGTGGGAATGATCTCTTGAGCTGCAGAGGCCCGAGGAAATCCTCCTCTGGTGCCTCTGAATGCACCTCGACCCCGCTCATTCGTAGTAAAGTTCTGAACAGGAGCATACCCTGCAAACGATTCATCGGCGTAACCTCCATTGGCTTCGAAATAGCCCGCTTGCTGAGAATAATCTTGTTGATACCCAAAAGACATTTCCCCGCCAAACTGCTCGCTACCAAACTGTTGACCAGGAAAGAATCCATAAGGAGAGGGTGCCATAGGAAATCCTTGATATAAAGTCAATACAATGTATCATAGTATATAGTAAGTTATAACCGTTTCCATTATTCCAGCCACCGGATTGACCCATCATCGGGTTGAATGGAGGCATCCCCGGAAACCCTCTGTTCATTGAATACCACGCATTTGGGTCATTGCTAAAAGAAGGGTCGAACTGCTAATGATTGATTACTAAATATTTATTGATACCATGGATACCTGTGGTATAATTTGGTTCATACTAGCCTGAATCATCGGGTTTCCCATGTGAGGCTGAGTCATTATATTCTGTGGGCTTCCAGAAAATCCATGCTGAAGCCTGGTCCGGCCAGATTGGACTTGCTGAAAAGCGCCATTCTGTAAATTAGCCCCAGGTGGCACAATACCACTCTGGTTCCACGAATTTTGAGCAGGGTCAGGTAGTGATTTTGTCTGATTCGGCGAGTTCAAGTCGATATTCGCGTGATCACTTTCAACTTTCGTAGAGGTATTTCCGATAGTGTTTTTAAGGCTTTCGAGAGGTAAAACAGAAACAGATGTAGGATCACCAACGAGATCTTCTGCTCCTTTAATAACATCTTGATTGATGACGTTTTCGTCTACTTTGAGAGAAGATGATGATTGCCCAGCTTTTCTATTCTCTTCCGTCCGCTCATTCCCCACCTTTGTTTCCTCTAATATTTTCTCTTCCGTTACTTCTTGCGAGTCGATGGTAGAAGTAAAAACCGGTGTCCCATTCTTCTCCATTTCATCCTTCCATTTCTTCTCCTCTCGCTTCAAAAACACCTGAACCGTTGTTTTCAACGACTTGTGCTCCTGACACTGTTCGAGACCCAGCGGTTTCCGGCAAACAACACAGACAGTTGGCTTCTCACGTTTGCCTAGGATTTTGAACATAGATTGTAACGGGAGAAACCTACATTTGGCGCATATAGTTTTCGATGGACAACAGGGAAGTTTAAAGGGTTCTCTTGCCAGATCATCACAAAAACTGCAACGAAGACGCTCTGGAATCGGACCAAGGGGAAACAATCTAGACGTGTTAGAAAATGAGCACAGACAGATGTCAATATACTCCATAGCGGCGAATTTGAACGGCGCCAAAAACAACTGGCAAGAAAGGAGAAGCTTTTGATTTGATGTCGAGTTGACCACAAACACAAACTCTCTCATTCATACATTAAATGTACTACGAGATAACTATCTTATAGGATACAGAGTACTGTGCTTTAATTCCACTTTTCGCTGTTTTTATTTCGATAAGGACTATTGCACTCTTTATCAGATTGTGGTGGCCTGATCCGTCTGCAGTTAAAAGCGCCTGACATTTGCTACTTTTCGGTAATCCAAACTTCGAACACTTGTATAATCACGGCTTCTCATATCAGCGTTTGTTTCTTCACCCTCATTCCTTCTCAAAGCCTTGCGTGCTATATTTTCAATGGGTGTGTCTTGACCAGAAAGTTTTGCGACTAATCTTATAGCCCCAGTAAACCCACAAACAACAATCGGACTGTCCCAGGGCTGCTGCTATGATTGTAGGTGCTATCTTGACCTAGAAGATTCGTTGACGCAAGTGGCCTATGAAACTTTTGATATTTTCAAAGGTATTTCGCATCTTGGCCTTGAAGTGCCGAAAGCTCAAATCGCCACTCCTACAGATATCGTGGACCATTTGGTTCTTACTACGGACCGAAAGGCTTTTGAAACTCTCTCGTTGCCCCTCAATGTCTTGACACAGAGCTTGAAGCTGAAGAATGTAATCAAATTACCACCTTCTACAGTCTCGTTCAAAGTATCTCCCGAAGAGTCTCACAAGTTAAATGGCGATTATCCGCCTTCTTATCTTGCGCCTGATTTCCCTCGCCCTATACATCCCGCCAAAATTATCGATGCCAGAGAGTTGACTCGAGCGGGAGCTCAAAAACGTGTTTATCACATATCAATGGATGTTAGCGACTACCCTCTCGCGGAGGGCGACGAATGGCTTGTTGGAGGGGCGATTGGTATTTCGGCTCGTAATTCTCTAAAAGTTGTCGATGAAATACTTCGTTGTCTCGATATCTCAGATGAAGAAGCGGATGAACCTATAATTGTCAAGACCACAGGCGGTCGCTGGCCTACGTTGTGGGCAGAAGATCAACCACGAGAACTTCCGACATCTCGGAGGGAATTGCTTGCATGGACAATCGATGTCCAATCATTTCCACCCAAAAAGGCCTTGCTACGGTTGATGGCGGAATACACTTCTGACCCTGTCCAAAAGAAGATTCTCCTCTTCTTGTGTTCTACACAAGGTATGTTTGTATTTCTGGTGTCAAATATCAATAATCAGGCCAACCATCATTCTGCCATCTTCGCACTACGGGTCAGATTACTCTCATCCATCTTCTTCATGCATTTCCATCTTCTCGTCCACCTTTAGATCACCTCTTCTCTATTCTTCCACCACTTAATGCTCGATTTTATTCACTTTCAAATGACCCATCAAAATCATCTCCTACGGGACAACGCATCCTTGACTTTGCATTTACTGTCCAAGAATCTCATGATACATGGAGGGATGAGGTTCGGGCTGGAGTTGGTACGGGTTTTCTTGAGCAACGCTGTCAGAAATGGATTTCCTCATCTTCGTTCGAACGCGAGATGATAACCATTCCAATGTTCCGGGGTTTACACAAAAATGCTCTGGCTCTGGAGTATAAGGCTGAAGGTCCAATTGTTCTAATTGGCGCCGGTGTTGGAATTGCTCCGTTCAGAGGATTTGTTCAAAGACGACTTCAAAACGCCGCTTGTTCTGGACAAGTGTACGTTATCCAGGGCTGTCGAGATTGTCACGTTGACGAAATTTATTGTGGAGAATGGGGAGGCGATTATTCTGCAAGAACAATCGTTGAAAGTAGGCGTGGGCGAAAAGAATATGTTCAAGATGAGATTCGTCGACAAGGAAAAACTATTTGGAGGGTTCTGAATAAAGAAAATGGCGCAATTTATGCTTGTGGTTCAGGCAAGGGAATGGCGCAGGATATCATGGATGCACTAGTTGATGTTGGTATAGAACATGGCCGGTTAACTCCTGATGAAAGTCGGAAAACTTGGACAGAATGGAATGGAGTCCGGTTGCATATGGAGAATTGGGGATGAAGGCTTTTCGTTATAATTCCAATTTAGGGTGCGTTCGCTAGCCACCATTGAAAACGCCACGTTCAATTCCAAAGTTTTCTTGAGATATTCTGACAAATATCTCAAGAAAAGAATACTGATCCAGTCAGTGTGTATTCAGCAGCCACAATTTTCATCTAAATATCCAAATATTTAAGTTCACCAGCCACTATGAAAGAATATGATGATAGCTTTTTAAGGTGGCTGGCGAACACACCCTTATTAATACGATTTTTTTTCTTTTGATAGATCTCGGTTTACCTACTTTATTTCCCCCTTTTTCAAATGAAAGTGTTGTGTAGCTTGATGTTGGATGGGTTTATAGGTTTAGATGGATTGTTGATTGTCCTATATATGTTACCATCATGAACTGACTTAATAACATAGAGCGTTGGATAATGCAAGCTTAAAAGCTTTGTTCTTGAAATTGAGCAAGTGAGCAGGACGATCTGACCAACTTTGAAAGTAGTAATTGGATTATAGTTGTCTAAGGCCTGAGCACGTTTATTGGAAACATGTTCTGAAATTGCATCATGTCTCAAGCATTTTGCTCGTCGGAGGGGTATTGATTGGAAAATTAGAGGACAGGATCGAAGGTAGGGACCCTGATTCCAAAAAGGATTTTATAAGGAGAGTGGCGAGTGATGTGAGTTTGCGGGTCCTGTAAGTCTGTAAGAGCAACTGCAGATCCCAGAGTGAGAGCTATATCTATTTTTCAACGGATCAGCATGAGTACCTAAAATTTAGATCTTCATCGACATCCTGTCCATATCGTCTAAGCCCCTTGTAATGATTTCAGTCTTTACGCATTGTTATTTATAGGATTTAATATATTTCATTGCAGATAATACAAACTCCCAGATCTCATCCCCTTAGATACTCTGAGATGGCTTCACAAAGTTCGCGAGATCTTGTCAAAACAAGATCATGCCCTGTATTATCAAGTAAAAACTCCCTAACATTCATACCCAAATTCTTCATTCTAATCAGCCCAGTGATTGGTGTGACGGTATCCTCGCGACCCCACGCTACGAATACCTCTCGGTTTCCCAAAGAACGAAACATATCCTCCTGATCAAACAATGGTGAATGACGGAGAGAGCTTAGGGTAGCCCAGCCAATGGCCGGATTGAAGGTTGATTGGGTTTCAACAATCCGATCTGTGAAAGGACGGCCTTCTTCGGACCTTTTGATCGATTCGATTTGTCCTGGGGGAAAAAGTGAGTGTACGAGGGAAAGTGGAATAAAAGGAGATAATGCAATTCGTGAAAACAATGGAATGGTTGTTCTCGGTATTAGACCGGCCGGGGCAATTAAGATGACTTTCTGGACTTGAGTAGGAAAGAAAGAGGTAAATGATGTGGCAATCGCTCCTCCCTGAAGCAAAATCAGTATTATTAGCCTATCTGAGCTGATTTACCATGCTATATCCAATTATATCAAACTTATTCCACTGATAATGAGCAAGAACTGCCAAAATTTGAGAAATATGAAGTCTTCCGTCGAAGGGAAGATCCGTGGGCGCATCGCTATATCCTCTCCCGAAAAAATCTTACTCATTAGAATATCTACCGAGTGTATTCACCGAATAGCAAAACTTGGAACCCAGATTCAACACTTGTATTTGCTAGATCTCTGAATACAGGACATGGAGTACTAATCCCATGCAAAAACAATACTTTCTTTCCGTCTAATGGGCCAAATCTGTAAGCGCGGATGTAGCCATAAGGTGATTTTATGAATTCTCCGTTAGGAAAAAAGTCGAGTGAGTATGGTAAACTTTTCTTTTCCTCTTTTGATAGGGAATTCAAATATATCAGTGGGGATCGGGGCGCTCTAGGAAATAAGAGCTTATAGGCCATATATAAGAGAATAGCGGTTGTTAGGGACGTTAAAGGGAGATTCATAGAGGTTGAGATGATTTAGGGTGGGAAACAGCTACCGGCGAATTTTATCCCATTCTGTTTTTCTGCCTGTTAGAACTTGGACACCATAGTCAATCAAAAAATTTGGTGTAGGCTTTGGTTATCAATCTGTACTTGCCGAATGGTGTGGGGACTTAATCATGCCCCACGATCAGACAGCACCGGTGCGCTGCACCGCAAGCTACCATGACTCCCCCAACGGTTCAAGGCTCACTGACGTCAACGCCGATCAAAGCAGCCTGACTGTGGCAAGCAGTACCACCGAGCCAAGTCAGGACGAACACAAGCTTTGCCGCCTGAGAGGTAGGCAGGGAGACAAACAGAGATGAAGGAAGCGCATGTCCCAGTTCTATAAGTGGGCCAAACCGGAGCAATAATATACCTAGTTGCCTTTATTTTTCGGAATCGCGATCGTATATTCCCAGCGAAGCCTCCTGAGCGGCAAGTCCGGACGCCTGGATTCTGATAGAGATGCAACCCTGCCTGTGTCTATAGTTCTATCATTAATAATGCCAAAAAGCAACTGATTTTCTTCCTGTTTCTTGTAGGATATTGTATCTTCAGGGAGTTTCAAATAATAGGATATAGTCCCCATTGAAATAGAATTGAGGACTTTGTACCCAATATAGCCAAGCAGGTATCTTTTTTAAAAGTCAAATTTCATGAACGGGACAGAAAATCAAAGTTTTCAATGTTCTTTGAAGATTGGAAAATGATTATGTTTGTAGGAAGAAAGTACTGATATTCAAACTGGAAAGATTATTTGTACAATCAGCTCTTTTTAAACCTCTCGGCTGCTTTTTCACCTCTCTTTAAATAAGTTTAGGCTTTTAATTCATCATAATGGATGTACTTGTAAAGCTATGGAAGTAGGTGCTTTTTAGACGCTGTAATCGGCTATATGTGATTGGCCGATTATCAGCGAGACGATGAGTTTCTGTGCTGTTGTCCGCTGTAAGTAACACTATATACTTCTAGATACACAAATTATTGCGCTGCCCTCTACGAGACAGGTCTTTAACGTTGTATGTTACACTTCCTGCCCTATAGGCGAATGTGTCGGGGATGATGTCGCCGCGGAGGGCGCGGGCGGCAGCGCGCAGGGAGGCGGCGAGGATGAGGGAGGAGGGCAGGGGCAGGGGCAGGGGCGCCCTATGACTGTGGTAGTGTAGTAGACCAAGTTCTCATACTACACCGTAGGAGACAGAATTGACCCCCGACACTTAGTTCTCATACCACAACGCGAGTTCATCGAAAGCGACATTCAAACCTTGATTAGTTCAATTAGCAAAACAACAATCTCTTGTTAATCATCAACTATGGTTGGATCTCAATCTACGCGGCTGGATATCTGATCAGCCAATTAGGTTTTTAAAAGACGTCGTGAAGAAGATGAAACGGATCCGCCTTCTCCGCAAGGTGTTTCTTCGGCAGCACCAACTCCAGGAATCTTTCCGTCATCTCCTCCGCCGCCATTCTCAGATCATGATGTACCTGAAGCGGAAGAAGACCAAATAATTGATGACGATATACCTGATGCAGACGATCTTGGTGATGATGACGGCGAAGACCTCTTCGGCGAAGACATGCTAAAGTCATTTAAAGATGCGTCAGACTGTTGATTTATTCTAGGGACTACGACGCGAACCCCCAAATGGACCTCTATGATGAAGAAGGTCTTGATGAGGAGAACTATGATGAACTGGACCCAGCTTCGCGAAAGGCGGTTGAAGCAAAATTACGAAAACGAGATGCCGCTCTAGCCAGAGAAGCTGGACAGCGAAGGCCAGCAGCCTTTTTGGATGAAGGTTCGCCTGTTGACGTTTCATGGATATCTGACTGCAGACGAGGATGAGGAAATAGATTTAGGAGTTCACCGCAGACGGAGAAGGCAATATGACGAAAATATCGATGATATTGATGAAGATATGGGGGGAGAAGTGAGTATCCTTGAGCAAAGCGAATAATTGATGCGTCAGGAGCTTACACTGGATGCAATTGCCGATGTCAAGGCAGATACTATTGCTGAGTGGATTTCAGTCGACTCGGTACGGCGTGTAATCGGGAGAGAGTTCAAGAATTTTCTGCTCGAGTATATTGATGAGAATGGAACTTCGATATATGGAAATCGAATAAAAACACTTGGGGAAGTCAATAGCGAAAGCTTGGAAATTGACTACGAACATCTGGCGGAATCAAAAGCGATTCTCGCTTACTTCCTCGTCAACAGTCCTGCAGAAATTTTTAAAATATTCGATGTCGTTGCACTTGAAGCTACATTACTACATTACCCTGACTATGAGAGAATCCATTCAGAGATTCATGTTCGTGTTACTAGTCTCCCGACCGTATATTCTCTCCGCGAATTGCGCCAGAAACACTTAAACTGTCTTGTGCGGATAACTGGTGTCGTGACGAGAAGAACGGGAGTTTTCCCTCAGCTTAAATACGTCAAGTTTGACTGCATGAAATGTGGAGCAGTACTTGGGCCATTCTACCAAGACTCGAGTCTTGAAGTCAAAGTTAGCTTTTGCCATAACTGCCAAAGCAGGGGTCCTTTTGTGGTTAACGCTGAAAAGACCGTTTACCGAAACTATCAGAAGATGACGTTACAAGAATCCCCTGGAACAGTTCCTGCTGGTCGTCTCCCTCGTCATCGAGAAATTATCTTACTTTGGGACTTGATTGATTCGGCGAAACCCGGCGACGAGGTAGAAATTACCGGTATTTATCAGAATAGCTACGACGCAAGTCTCAATACGAAGAATGGATTTCCTGTATTCGCAACACTGATTGAAGCAAACCATGTCACCAAAGCTCATGATCAGTTTGCGGTATTCAGATTAACCGAGGAAGACGAAAAGAAAATTAGGCAATTGTCCAAAGATCCCAAAATAGCAAAGAGAGTACCACTTCATGTCCAGCAATCCAAGTTGATACATAGATTATTGAAAGTATCACACCGTCCATATACGGACATGAAGACATCAAAGAAGCAATTGCCCTGTCCCTATTTGGCGGCGTTCCTAAAGATATCAACGGAAAACACACGATTCGTGGTGACATCAACGTTCTACTTCTCGGGGATCCGGGAACAGCCAAGTCTCAATTCTTGAAATATGTCGAAAAAACTGCTCACCGTGCTGTCTTTACGACAGGCCAGGGTGCCAGTGCTGTTGGCTTAACCGCGAGTGTTCGTAAAGACCCGCTTACCGGCGAATGGACTCTCGAAGGTGGAGCGCTTGTATTAGCAGATAAAGGCACTTGCATGATTGATGAATTTGACAAGATGAACGATCAAGATCGGTATGTTTTTTGAATGCTCAAGTTGACATTTAGGACGTCTATTCATGAAGCCATGGAACAACAGAGTATTTCTATTTCAAAGGCTGGTATTGTCACGACACTCCAAGCCCGTTGTGCGATTATTGCAGCGGCGAATCCCATCGGTGGAAGATACAACGCTACAATTCCCTTTAGTCAAAATGTCGAATTAACTGAGCCTATCTTATCCCGGTAGTCATTTGTCTTGCCAAATTCCCTATCTGATATGAAATAGATTTGATTGTCTCTGTGTCGTCAAGGATACTGTCGACCCAGAGACCGACGGTCTTCTCGCAACTTTTGTAGTTGGATCGCATGCTCGTTCTCATGCAGAATACAATCCCGAAACTGATGGTGAACTTGCACAAGAAGCTCGGCCTTCAGCTGGAAGCATTCCTCAAGATCTTTTAAAGAAATACATTTTGTACGCCCGAGAACGATGTAAACCCAAACTTCATCAGATGGATCAGGATAAAGTGAGTCGAGTTTTCAGCGATATGAGACGAGAGTCTCTTGCTACCGGCTCCTTTCCCATTACTGTTCGTCATCTTGAAGCGATCATTCGATTAGCAGAAGCTCATGCCAAGATGAGTTTATCAAATCTTGTTCGAGAAGAAGATATTGATGAAGCTATTCGTATAACTATTCAAGGGTTTGTTGGCGCACAAAAACTGAGTGTGAAAAAGAATTTAAGTCGTGCGTTTGCAAAGTATACACTGCCGAAACGGAATCATGGGGAGACCGGAGTCCATTGATCCAAGTTTGAAAACTGGATTGTGTAAATATGGGAACCATGAACACTTGTTAATACCAGGGGCGGGAAATATTTTGATAGACGTCAACAGTTCAACTGAGGATTGGGTCGTCTACTTATTTTCTTACTCGATACTTGCCGCCCGGTCACACGTTTGCTGTTTAGAACCTTTTTGTATTATGAATGATTGCTCTTTAATCTTTTGAAAACGAGATAAATAATCAAAGCTACTCGTTGCAATATACCAAAAAGAAAGGGAAGAGCACGAACGCCATTCCCATACACCAAATTACTCCAATCCCATTCTTGTTCTCAAAAGGCGTTTGATGCTTTCGCAATCTTTTGTCAGGATAGATTTATCCCGGATAAGATTCCCCTCAAGTAAGATCTTCTTCAGTGAATCCATCAATCCCAGTTCACCCGGTAATTCTTTAATTTGGTTCGCGGAAATGTCCAATGTAGTCAACGAACTTTGACTCAGAATGCTTTTGGGAAAAGTAGACAATGCGTTATCTGACAAGAGGAGGGTAATCAGACTTTCAGATAGAGTATCGACTGTTGAAATTTGATTGGATGCTGCATCGATTGTAATTGAGGAGGGAAGAGCAGGTAACGAAGTCAGCGAATTCCCATGACAATCCAATGATCTCATATTAGGAAAGTTGGGAATCTTTGACAATTTGTTCTGTCCGACTTTAAGCTCAACTAAACTTTCAATCAGGGGAATGTCGACAAGTCGACATTTTTCAGCATTGAGGATACGGAGCTTAGAATATGATGAAATCGAGGTCACTGCGTTCCGTGAAATGTCGAGGACTTCAAGATTCTTCAGGAGACCGAGATCAAAAAGTGGGCCTGTGAGCCGGTTTTCCGCGAGATGAAGAATCCGAAGGGGAGAAATACTGGAGATTAGTGCAATTACTTGGTTGTCAAGATTATTTCGGGAGAGATTCAAGCTTGTTAATTGGGTTAGTTCAATGAATGCAGATGGCAAGCATTGAAGTTTGTTATTTCTCATCTTGAAATCAGTAACTGGTTATTGAGGAAGCTCAACATCAACAAGTTCTATTCCGCCGAATTCCTCGACTAATCGAGCATCAAGTCTGGTGATTTCATTATCTGAGGCGACAAAAGTTGTAAGATGGACATTGTTATACCAAGCGTCGTCTTCGCTCGTTGAAAGATCGACTGAGCCCAATTTGACATGATACATATTGTACACGTCCTCTGGAATCTCCTTCAGTTCTCTCCCTGAGATATTCAACTTTCCTGTCCTTGTTGGCCATCTCTGGGTAGGGGAACATACCTGATGATCGGGCTCGGACAAGCAAACTCTGGATTCCAATATCGTGATCGTTGATCTGAGGCGATTGCCCAAAGGCGTCGGCATTCTGCGAGAACGAATTAGGTGCTCCACTGCCTGGCTGAACGTTCTTCTTTTTGGCTGCCTTTGCCCGTGCAATTGCCTCTCGTAAAGCCAAGCTTGATTTGGGACTATTTAGTGTGCCTAACGGAAGCTGAGGTCTGGTAGCACTTTTGGACCTTGGAGAAACAGCGTTTGTGGGCACGTTTTTAACTCTCATACTGAGGGACTGCGATGAAACTACGGAGTGATGGTTGGTTCTTGAAGATTGCGCTGTGGAACAGTCGTTTAAGGACATTGGCTGATATACTCTTCCCAGGTTGTGGTGGAAGGTGGAACCTGGTTTGGGTGTCTCGAGGCTGTTGGATGAGCCTAGTCTTTGATAAAACAACTAGTTTTCTCCTATTTTATAGAGTTTGGATTGGATAGGACATTCAGCCACCGATTGTTATTTTTTGAGCCAGGTTCCTCTAGTTCAAAACAGCAATTGGGCGAAAATGGCGTAGTGCATGTTTAGGTAATTCTGATCAATCAAATAGCAAACTTCGAAGGGACAAAAGAGTTGATTCATTAATACCAACACAGTATTCAAAAGAGAAGTGGTCAGTGATTTAGTTTGGAATGGTCTGTGAGTAGTGTTGGGGACGGGCCATTGACTTAGCCCGGCCCATGAAAGCCCGCGGGTTAAGCCCATGGGCCGGGCCAAGAAAAAAGCCCGGCCGAAACGGGGGGTTTCACGTGATATTAACCCTTCTCCCATGTCTCCTCCCTAACCACCTCCTAACCGCCTTCCTACCCGCTTCTCAATCTCACCCGCCTCTCAATCTCACCCGCCTCTCAATCTCACCCGCTTCTCAATCTCACCTGCTTCTCCAGACTCTCTCTGCTGCCTTGCGCGCCCGTTTGGCCTGTTTGGCACACCCACCTGTCAGTTCCCTTGCCAATATTTAGATAGATATAAAGAATTATATACATGATATAGCAATTTATACTTGCCTTTTAACATATTCCTACCCTGCCCATCCCTGCCCTGCCACCCACTGCCCAAATTGGTTGTCACATGTTAGGCATGGGCTTTGCCCCGGCCACGACACTATCTGTGAGCTGGCATAGCAGACCTAGAATGACTAGATTTTAAATTTCCACGAAATAGAAGATGGGCAGAAAGGCTATGACAATATATTAGTACTTTTGCCATTTCAAACAGGCAACTGTTGTAGATCAGCATGTTTGGTTCAGGTGATGTCGAGACATATTCTCAGATGCGGTTCCAGTTCTTATCATATGTGAATTAATACTGGCAGGCCTGTCCCCCCCTCTTTGGGGCGCCCATGTGTTCTCTGGTCTTAATCTCATTACGATAATGGATGGGTCATCTGATTATGGAGGTTAATTGCAGTGCGGATCATTCGGTAGCTGCAATGGCACAGAGGGAATATGACACGCAACTTTCCTGCTGGTGGTGATCGCGGACTAAGACGCAAGATGCACTGGCATATAGAGGAGTCGCGTTGCTGCTCTTCCGTGATTCTTTCTATCAATAGATTGCAACTTGGAGGCGCATCTCCATTTTAAGCAAATCCAGCCACGCGGCCATCTGCGGTCTTTTCAACCTCCTGCTCTCCTATCAGCCCAGTCCCCCACTTCGGCTTTGCTCTACCCTTTGCCGTTTATTGTCGCTTTATTCTGCATCTGTGTCGCCTGCTTTCAATGAGTAAGTCTGTACCTGAATATAGTACCTGACAACAAAGGAAGTCCTGCTACGCCTCCACCAAGCTCGCCCATGACTCCAAAGGCCAAGATCGCCCCCCTCCAAACCACCTCTCCTCCTTTAACCCACCCGACTCCAGACCGCAAGTGCTTGGATGACTTGGCTGCAAGTATGGACTCGCTGGACAACGATACACTTAGAAAGGGTCTCTCGGATGCCCTGGACTACATCAAACACTTGGAACAAGACCTCAAAAACTCCCGCCTCGAAGCAAACCACCATCTCTTCCAATTGCGCATCTTAACCATCGAGTCTGACCAGCGCCTTCAACGGGAATCAGTCGAACGCAAACTTCAAAATCAACAAATGAAAACCCTGCTACGCAAAGGTCAAGCAATGCAGTTCAAAATGAAGCAATCCGAGTCCGGCTACAAGAGACGGATAGCAGAGTTTTTGGCAGCACCAGTTATACCGAAATCCGAAGCTCTAGATCACCTTGGCCGAATAGCAACGGAAAGACTGGCAAAGAGTCGTAAGAAGTCCTCCTCATCGATGGCGAATCTAGGGTCGCCTTTCGCCTTCAGTCCAAGGCGTAGAGCTAATCCTTCTGGAGACAGCCGAATGAGATGATTGATCATCTATCGGTTTTTTGGGGTTCCTAGGGTATTAATAGTGTGTTTGGCTCTCCGGTTCCTCTTCTGTGTGCTTTTGCCCTTGGTTGGTTTCTTGTATCTTTTCTTTCTTCTCACGTGCATTTCACGTCAACTTCTGTAGATGGCTTTCAGGCGGCGTAAATGTATAGAAATAGTAAAACGGTTTTTCGCTTATCTGATCTATTGGTAGTCACTTGGTCTCCTACTTCGGCTTGATAAGTGACCTGGATACAACCGAGGTAGCCGTCTGTTTGATTGATTTTGATACATTTAACTTCCCGAGTTTGCCCACTACATGTGATTTTCAATTTACATTCTACCATTTATTCTGGCAGATGTCTCAAACGTGAATAATATCAAACATTTCCAACCCCTTTATGGGATTGGTCAAATCAATGCGAACATTATCTGACGAATGGAAAATAAAGATATCAATCTTTCTCCACGAGTCACCGGCTGATGGTAATGAAATAATACTTCGACAAGAATGGTAGCAGGTACCTGGAAAATTACAGACAGAATAAAATATCCAAGGAGCGGTATTTTGTGTTCAATGACTTTTTGTTGAAAACTGTCTTGATCAAATGTGATACCGATGTTCGACATAGAACTTTCCAAGCACCAACATACACAAGATATATTCCACAAGAGCAGAAAAGAAACACTTGCTCAGAGACGTCTACCACGTCGTCCGCCCTTTCTCCGTGTAGAATCTGAAGGCACGCTCGTGACATCTTCAATTCGTCCAATTCTCATTCCAGCACGAGCTAAGGCTCTCAATGCACTTTGAGCACCTGGTCCTGGGGTCTTGGTATGGGTTCCTCCGGTAGCTCGGATTTTGATGTGTAGAGCGGTGATTCCAATTTCCTTGCATCTTGCAGCAACGTCCTGGGCAGCCAACATAGCGGCATATGGAGAAGATTCGTCACGATCGGCTTTAACTTTCATCCCTCCCGTAACTCGCACAATCGTTTCGCGACCGGTCAAATCCGTAACATGGACAAAGGTGTCGTTGAACGAAGCAAATATTCTAGCAACCCCAAATACTCTAGATGGGATTAACAGACCAATCTAGCGCATCGCACTCACAATTCTCCCTCTTTGATCTGAGGTCCTAAAGAGATATTTTCTGCAACAGCAGGGGTTTTATTCGCTTTTGGGGGCTTTGAATAGTCAGTTCTTTCCCCGTATTGCAAATTGTACCATGGCACGATTGGTGTGTAAGTAAAGAGAACTAGGCGATTTTGGTGGTAAGGTTTCTGTGTGACTGTTCTCTGACCAAATTGCCTACCAGGCTAATTAGCGACTTTATCAGGGATCATGACCAACAGATAACGTGATCAATGATGTCAACTTACGAAATGGATCAACTTCAGGTGAGTCTAGAATTCTTGAACGAGATCTGACTGTAGACTGGCTCTGAAATCAGAGATAAATCGAGAAAGGCCATTTACTATGCCTTGCAAGGTGCTTGTCCAAATATACCAGGTAGAACCTTTTATTGGGCTACTAATTCCCTTTAGAAGCATCCAACATATCGGCAGAAATCGAGACGAATGTTTTTCACCAGCATAATGACGAGACGCATAATGACTATCGTCATGATGTTCGATCAAGGTATTAGATCTTTTTTGATAATTATCTGTTTACACCAGGATCCTCAATCTTAAAAAGAATACCTTGTTATCTAAATCTCTTCTCAACGGTTCTCTTGCTCCTTCTACATTTGCAAAAATGACTTCCGAGGTATCATCCCTTTCAATTTTACTTCTTTTAATTATTAAAGGAAATGGCTACTCCTGAAAGGAAACGAGAGAATAAAGAAATACTTGATGAAGCTTTGCACCAGACAATGTTTGTGGATACAATTGAACCGCACAAAAACGAAATGGATATTGTTCCAGGGGAAGCTCAGGGGATAATGCCCCGAAGTGGCTATCCGGGCATTGAGTTTGAAGCTCCAGGAGCTGGTGACACTTGAGGTTTTGAAGATTTAGTGTACCATCACTAGTGATGTTCTAGCCTGATTCTTCAAGGTTAACTACGACTGGAGCATATTCGCCTTTCTCTTCCCAAGCTTCAGCGTCTTCCGCATCCAATGAAACAAGTTCTTGATCTTCGTCGTTTAGGAATGTTACCCTGTTGTCTAAAACGTCAATTTCATACGCTTCCGAGAGAAAATCTAGGAGCGACTGCAGGGATTTATCGAGCCCGATATGAGATATCTCACTGATATTGTGATGCAAAGACTGTTGTTCAGTATAAAGGCTAAAAATACCGGAAGTTATGCCTTCAGTGTCTTTTGCAAGAACGAAGAATCGGTCAATATATCCACCCAAAAGTCTTCAGGCGTATTCTTCAGTTGGGCTGTCAAAATGTCTAGATCCGTGAACCAAGAGATCATCGACTTAACTACCAATAAACTCTGAGAAATATTCGGGATTATCGAGCAAGTAGCTTTGCGAAAATGTTGAAACGTGTATAATATTCTTCCAGTGCTCAAGCGACGAGTAGTTTGATAATAGTAATAAATGTAGAAATGCGAGCTGCATCTCGCCGAGTATATCCAATTTATCTTTCGATGAGTTTGTCTCAGGGGATGATGAACCGTTTACCAACGAGGCGAGTAACGTGCTCTTGTCCATTGAGTCCCTCGTAATTTCGCTTGCCGTTGCTCCAGGTTTCCAAGATCGGGATGGCCGTATTGAGGTATATCGAATTCGGGTTTCTTCTGGATGGTCTGGGAGTCTATCTGATAGCTGGGCTGCTTCAGTAGTGGAAGATGTCAAAGATGTCATGCTCCAGCTCGGTAAAATTTCATCAATCAAGTCTGATCGTATATACGAAGTAAGGAGAGGCCATACTGTCGAAGGTGGATAAGGCGCCAGGTAAGGTGCAACCTCGGGATGGTCTACCATTTGTCAGAGCCACATCTGTTAGACTGCCATTAAAGAACCAGAGGAAATATCGCCATTGTACGCGAGAAATTCTTGCGCTTCCTGATCCCATGCCATAATGTGCTTTTCCTTGGTTGCATCGATCCAAACCCCACTTCTCAAGCCCGCTTCCTCACCCGATGAATACGATATAAAATGAAGACCAGATGGAATATTCTTGATTCCCTTGAATCTTGAAGATGTAATCGTCCATGAATGCAAATCAATAGAGAACTGGAATGAAGACGGACAAGATGAAAGGATTAGAGTGCAAACCATAACATTTAATATATGAAGTCGAATTTTAATACCACTCTTTGAACACACACTGGTCTCCGCGTGATCACCATAATCCCCGTCTCTACTAAATAAATTCAGGCTGATTCGCCCACAATTATGTTGATTACACTGCGCAATGATCACTATTACATCTTTCTCAGTTCACGATGTTCGGTTTCCAACTTCATTGACCTCAGCGGGTTCAGATGCCATGAACCCAGATGGAGATTATTCAGCTGCTTATATCATTTTAAAAACGGACTGTGACCTTGAGGGACATGGAATGACCTTTACAATTGGTATGGGCTATGAATTGCGGATGCCAATTTCAGGCGACGGGAACCAAGTTGTCGTCGAGGCTATAAGAGCTCTTGCGCCGCGTCTCGTTGACAGGACTCTCGATGAGCTTACGGCAAACATGGGAAATACATGGAGATACCTATCCCTGGGCCAGATTCGGTGGATCGGTCCAGAGGTATGAATATGGGTTCCTGTGGATGATTTTGACTGGACGCAGAAAGGAGTAATTCACCTTGCGCTCGCAGCCGTCATTAATGCCTTGTGGGATTTATGGGCCAAGAGCGTTCAAAAACCAGTCTGGAAATTGGTTTCTGAATTTACACCAGAAGAGTTCATCCGTTGTATTGACTTTCGGTATATTACAGACGCAATCACCCAGGAAGAATCAATCAAGATTCTCAATGAGATGGAGGCTGGTAAAGAAGATCGAATTAAAGATGCGGAAAAGAATTGCGCTGTCCCAGCGTATACAACTTCCGCTGGGTGGCTTGGCTACGACGAAAAAAAGGTTGAGAATCTGTTGCAGAAAGCATTAGAGGAAGGCTATACCTATTTTAAATTGAAAGGTAAGTATATAGTATATATTCACCCCAATAACCAAACCTCAGTAGGTGAAGATATAAACAAGGATAAAAAGCGGCTTTCCCTCGCCAGAGAAGTCATTGGATATGACAAAGGGAACACTCTCATGGTAGATGCAAATCAAGTAACTCGACCTCGAGGTGAAACTGAAACAATAGGTATGGGATGTCCAACAAGCAGTTGACTATATGAAAGAACTCGCTGACTTCAAACCCTGGTAGCTTTCACTCTTTTATATTTTGCTTATCTCAAGGTTCATCGAAGAACCAACGTCTCCAGATGACATACTCGGTCATGCAACTATCCGCAAAGAACTCGAACCTCTTAATATTGCAGTAGCTACCGGCGAACATTGCCATTCTCGAGTTATGTTTAAGCAGCTCTTTCAAGCAGAGTCCATTGACATTGCTCAAATCGACTCTTGTCGATTGGGTGGTGTCAATGAAGTTCTCGCTGTGTTATTGATGGCAAAGAAGTGCCTCTCATTGTTCGCTTGCGCTCATCTGCATAGATTTGCTGTACCAATAGTTCCACACTCTGGTGGGATTGGGCTTCCAGAGTACACGTCGCATCTTGCAATAATCGACTATGTCTGTCTTTCCGGAAAGAAAAGTGTCTTAGAGTATGTCGATCATCTCCATGAACATTTTTTGTTTCCTGCCAAAGTCCAGAATGGGTATTACAAAACTCCGAAAGTTGGGGGGTATAGTGTTCAGATGAAGCCGGATAGTTTAAAGCATTATGAGATTAGGGGAATATACTGGCAAAGTGAGGAAGGTAGAAACGTATGTGAAAAGAGAGATCGGACCGTTCGAAACTATCTTAAAAGTTCAATCTACAGTTCTCATGGGTGATGAGGCGTCTTTTTGATCTTCTAGCGAAGTATGATAATATATTGAACGACCTCATGCAACTTTGGTTCAATTTCCGAGTTTCTGATAGTGATTATGATATGGAGCATCGAAGCTTCAATGTCGCCGTTGATGTCTTACCATTGAAGAGGATGTTGGACTCAAAAGCCAAGAAACACCTTCACGCATCCTATCTAGATTATCATGACTAGTTTACAACCTCGCAGTTCGACATGGCAGTATCTTTCGAAAGCAACACTACTATCAGTAGGCCTCATATCAAAAGCCTTTTTGTCGTTACAAAGATCAGTAGAGATTGAAGGTTTAGATCGCATTGTACACCTTCTGGAAAATAGAG
Organism: Neolecta irregularis DAH-3; assembly: GCA_001929475.1. Taxonomy (NCBI): domain Eukaryota; kingdom Fungi; phylum Ascomycota; class Neolectomycetes; order Neolectales; family Neolectaceae; genus Neolecta; species Neolecta irregularis. The sequence continues at coordinate 29,183 of LXFE01000157.1, read as the reverse complement.
ATCGGGGTATTATTACTGGTATTCTTTATACTGCCGACTACTAATTCAATAATTAAAGTCTCGAATCACATATCTGTGTAGGAAGTCCGAATGAGATTCAGGGCGTTTGATTGACGAGAAGGTCAGAATAGATGATCCTGTGTTATTTGGATTGTTACCATATCGAATATTGTCAAATCCGCAGAATATAAGATATGCGCTTGGGTCGGTGGATATCTGTTTTACAAACAGGTTTCGCAAAATTTCTTGGGATCATCAGCCAATTTATAGATTTTTTCACGCATTCTTCGATCTAGGTCAAACATTGCCAGTTTACCGACACGGTCGGGGACCTTTTCAGCCTGCAATCGGAGATGCCGTTCGTTTACTTTCAGAAAGAAATTCATGGGTTCATGTTTTCCCGGAAGGAAGAATCCATCAACATCCTCAGTACGAGATGCGGTATTTCAAATGGGGAGTATCAAGGTTAATACTCGAAACTACTGCGATTACGGGACGACAACCTATTGTCATTCCTTTCTTCTTTACAGGAATGGATAAAGTTATGCATGAAGCTAGAAAATGGCCAAGATTCGTGCCAAGGATACGAAAGGATGTGCGGATTCGCTTTGGCAATCCGATACCTGGAACACTAATCGAGCCCTTTGTCAAGAGGTGGGGAGAGATATGTGATGATGAAAAGCACAATACAAGAAACGTATTTGAAAATGCATTTCCAGATGTTTTGAGGAATGGGGAACGAGTCAGGGAGCTACGAAATGAAATGTCTTCAATACTCAGAAACGCCGTGCTGGGCGTCCGGCAAGAAATGGGATTACCAAAGGAAGATCCTTCAGCTGGATTGCCAGATACCTGGAGACATGCAGATAAAGGAGGGAAAACCCCTGGTGTTGTATATGAGAAAGAAAGACCTTTGTAATGATTACCTGGAACCACCAGCAGGACGCAGATAAATTGACAGGGTCCTTTTTAACAAGAACACGTAACACAAACGGAAGTGCTGAATATGCAGAAGAAAATGGTGATAGCAGTAGCATCTAATTGGCTATTTACAAAACTCCTAACGATTGATATACAAATACCGAAGCACAAGTTGAATTTGAAATAGAAATACCAAACGCTATCCAAGACCACGCACTGGATTAGAGGTATCTAACCGCCAAACCCGTAGAGGGTTCGACCTTGGCGTTTCAGAGCATAGACCACGTCCAGAGACGTGACAGTCTTTCTTTTGGCGTGTTCAGTATATGTAACAGCGTCACGAATAACGGATTCCAGGAATATCTTGAGAACCCCTCGGGTTTCTTCATAAATGAGACCAGAGATACGCTAGTGCTATGAGTATCTAAATGGATAATTTGGACAAGTACCTTAACACCACCTCTACGAGCAAGTCGGCGAATGGCAGGCTTAGTGATACCCTGGATGTTGTCTCTCAGGATTTTCCTATGTCGCTTGGCGCCGCCTTTGCCAAGACCTTTGCCACCTTTACCGCGTCCTAAAAGAAAGATCAGGAGATGCTCCAGGACACAAGGAGTGTGATACCAGACATGATTCAGATGTTGAGAGTTGTTTAGTTGGGATGAGATGTTGCTGGTGAAACGTCAAAGCAGGCCTTAGTTAGAAAGACAAGTGGGCTGAGAGGGGTATTTATACAAAAGCCGAATCAAACGGATCAAAGGCCCCTAATTGATCCGCTGGTTTTTAAGGCACGTGTGGGGGCTGCCCTCAACAAAATATGTGAATAATTCGCGTTTTGAGTGCCGAATTCCAGCCTAAGTTAATGGAATTTTTGTGGGGGCCTAACCACCAAAACTCAGGCTTCCAGCCATCTCCTTATCACCCTCACTCCTCCAAACCATGTCACATCGCATTCTTTGTCCTCGAAATCCACCCCGTGTGTGGATGCATGCTTACGGCTGCCTTCAACCACGTCGCCGGCTTCTGACGTTCTAGAGCACAGGTAGAATATATTAGGAGCGATACTCGCATCCTTGTCTATCTTCAAGTCTCTTTTGATATCACCTGTCCATTTTATATACTGGATTATTCGGTGGTTGGAAGCTGTTGCGAAATTCTTTATCTCTCAGACCGAACTGTAGCAACTCGGGCTTGAATCGACTCATACCCTTTGCTCAGAATATAATATTTTACTTCCTTTTAGAATCTAATTACGTTCACGCGTTGGTATCCAAACATATTGTGATTAGAGCTTATAGTTTAAAAAATGGGCAGTATATCGCTGTAAACTTTAGGACTAATTTAACATTTTGGTCGCACCTTTTTGGCTTGCACTAGATATGATGCAAGATGTCCGAATTCCACCGTTGCGATCGTGATTTTCTTTTTGGTCTAATAGCTATGGCTAGCTATTTCTCTTATATTAGTTGCAATGGTGTCTCGTGATTGGTCACGAACAGCAACCCAGGTGGTGAGTGTTCCCCAACGGAATACCCCTTTGCCCAACCAGAAAAGATTAATATACCAGTGTCGTGTGTTTCCATCCCCATCCTCTTTGTTTTCAAACCTCCCCCATTTATTCGCCCTATACGCGCCTTCTGTCTTGTACCATCTTGCAGGATGTCACAGTCTCCCCGGCCAGCTGTTGCATCTCATTTTCTGGGGGGAAATTCACTTGAAATCGCTGCCTCGAGTCCTGTAAAAGACTTCATTGCAAATTCCGGAGGACACACGGTCATATCAAGCATTCTCATCGCAAATAACGGAATTGCAGCTGTAAAAGAAATTCGTAGTGTCCGAAAATGGTAATACCCGGGTGTAATCTCAAATTCTGAGGATTCAGGGCCTACGAAACATTTGGCGACGAGCGAGCTATAAAGTTTACAGTCATGGCCACACCCGAAGATTTAAAAGTAAATGCTGAATATATCCGAATGGCAGACCAGTATGTCGAAGTACCTGGCGGAAGTAACAATAACGTACATGATTCTCATAACATATGAATGTATACTTACGTTTTAATAGAACTACTCTAATGTACCTCTCATCGTTGATATAGCTGAGAGAATGGGTGTACATGCTGTCTGGGCCGGATGGTGCACCTAAAATCTCTCAACTGAAACTGACTTGAAAGGGGACACGCATCAGAAAATCCCAGGCTTCCCGACTCTCTCGCTGCATCGAAAAATAAAATTGTCTTTATTGGACCCCCAGGATCCGCTATGCGGTCGCTCGGGGATAAAATCTCGTCTACAATTATTGCCCAATCAGCCAAGGTTCCGTGTATGGCATGGTCTGGAACAGGTATCGATGAAGTCGTAATCGATAGCGAGGGCATCGTCAGTGTAGCAGATGAAGCATACTCAAAAGCATGTACCCATGACGCGGAAGATGGTTTTGAACGAGCTGTGAATATTGGATTTCCTGTTATGATTAAAGCTTCGGAGGGAGGTGGTGGGAAGGGCATTCGCAAAGTGGAGGAAGAGGAGACTTTCCGGACTGCGTACGCACAAGTCAAAGCTGAAGTTCCCGGCTCTCCGATCTTCATCATGAAACTTGCAGGTAATGCTCGACATCTCGAAGTTCAATTGCTTGCGGACCAGTATGGAAACAACATTTCGCTCTTCGGCCGTGATTGTTCAGTCCAACGTCGTCACCAGAAGATCATTGAAGAAGCACCAGTAACGATCGCAAATGTTGAGACATTCCACGCGATGGAAAAAGCAGCTGTGCGATTGGGAAAGCTTGTCGGATATGTCTCTGCAGGGACCGTTGAATATCTCTATAGTCATGCTGAAGATAAATTCTTTTTCCTCGAGTTGAATCCCAGATTACAAGTCGAGCATCCGACTACCGAGATGGTTACCGGAGTAAATCTTCCTGCGGCTCAACTTCAGATTGCAATGGGGCTTCGTCTCAATAGAATACGCGATGTTCGGCTCCTTTACGGCCTCGATCCCAAACTCACAACTGAAATCGATTTCGACTTCTCCAACGAAGCTAGTTCTACTACTCAGAGAAGGCCTACCCCGCGTGGCCACTGTACCGCTTGTCGAATTACTAGTGAAGACCCCGGTGAAGGATTTAAACCATCTAGTGGTATGATGCAAGAATTGAACTTCCGAAGTAGTTCTAATGTCTGGGGATACTTCAGTGTATCGAGCGCTGGAGGTATATAAAATTTGCAGTATCTGCTTATTTGCAAGGAATTCACGAAATGTCTGATTCTCAATTTGGTCATGTCTTCGCTTACGGTGAAAATCGCAGCGTTTCGAGAAAAAATATGGTAGTCTCTCTGAAAGAAATGTCTATTCGAGGGGACTTCAAGACAACCGTCGAGTACCTCATTAAACTACTCGAAACTTCCGATTTTGAAGAAAATACGATCACGACGGGATGGCTCGATATGCTTATCTCGAATAAACTCACTGCCGAACGCCCAGATCCCATGTTAGCAGTCATTTGTGGTGCCATTGCAAAGGCCTATGTCGCCAGCGAAGCATGTTATGCAGAATATCGACGATCACTAGAGAAAGGACAAGTCCCGAGCAAGGATATCCTGAAGACAGTCTTTCCTGTTGACTTCATTTACGAGGGGCAACGATATCGATTTACTTGTGCTAAGAGTTCTGCGGAATCATATCATCTCTTCATTAATGGATCGAAATGTTCCGTCGGCGTTCGTTCTCTTGTCGACGGAAGTCTTCTCATTCTTCTGGACGGCAAAAGCCACTCGTGTTACTGGCGTGAAGAAATCGGAGCCACGCGTTTATCGATAGACGGAAAGACTTGTCTCCTTGAACAAGAAAACGATCCCACTCAACTTCGATCCCCATCTCCTGGAAAGCTCGTCCGTTTCTTAGTTGATAGTGATGAACACATTAAAGCTGGACAACCATACGCCGAAGTCGAGGTCATGAAAATGATTATGCCTCTCGTCGCTTCCGAAGATGGTATTGTTCAACTTATTCAACAACCTGGTGCTTCACTGCAAGCCGGAGATATTCTTGGAATTCTCACTCTCGATGATCCATCGAGAGTGAAACATGCCCAACCATATGTAGGTCAACTGCCTCCCCTTGGGCCTCCCCAGATAGTTGGAAACAAGCCGGCTCAACAAAGTGCTGTTCTCGTTGGTATACTCAAGCATATTCTTGAAGGTTTCGATAATCAGGTTATCATGGCATCGACGCTTTCTAGTCTCAGTCAAGTCCTTCAAAATCCTCAAGTTCCGTTTGGCGAATGGGAGGCTGCTTATTCTGCTCTCAGCTCCAGAATGCCAGCTAAGCTTGATAAAGATCTAAGCGCTATTGTTGAGAAAGCTCAATCCAGAGGTCATGAGTTCCCGGCCAGACAGATCATCAAAGCCTTTGATTCCTTTATGGAACATCATCTTCATCCAGCTGAAGCCATATTACTTCAAGGATTACTGAAACCACTCCCCAATGTCGCCAACAGATTCAAGGATGGGCTTAAGGCATCTGAATGGGGCGTGTTCGTTGATTTGCTAGAGCAGTACTACAACGTTGAACGCTTATTTTCCAAATTGCACGTTCGAGAAGAAGATGTGATTCTGATGTTGCGAGACGAAAACAAGGAGAATGTCGATCATGTCATTCGGATTGGTTTGGACCCTATGTCAAGCGATTTTCCTGATCACTAGCCCTTTCTCATGCTCGAGTTGGGTCCAGGAATAATCTCGTACTCGCTATCCTCGACAAACTCCAGAAAGAAGCCTCCACGACAGATATTTCGACATATTTCACATCAATCCTGAAAAGTATTACTGAATTGGAAACTCGTTCAACTTCAAAAGTCTCGCTTAAAGCTCGCGAAGTCCTCATTAAAGGTGCTCTACCGTCTCTCGAAGAACGCGCTATGCAAATGGAACACATTCTTCGTCGGTCAGTTGTCCGGACTCGGTACGGAGATGCCGGGGTCGATCATTGCACTCCATACATTGAAGACATCAAAGAACTTGTCGATTCTCGTTACTCGGTTTTTGATGTTCTTCCACTCTTTTTCGCTCACGAAGACCCATGGCTCTCCCTTGCGGCACTTGAAGTCTACATCCGGAGGGCTTATCGTGCTTATCATGTTAGTGCCGTCAGCTACCACACTGAGGGTGAGACTCCGTTCCTGACATCATGGAAATATCAATTACGACCGGACAAATTGGGTCCTATTGGTATGGGTATGAATGTCGGCACAGGAACTCCCTCCGTGCCTTCTACACCTTGTCTCGATAGTTTCGGATTCATTAATCCGTACTCAGTTCGTGGAAGAATCTCTTCGGTCAGTGATATGAGTGTTCTTACAAAATCCTCGACCTCAGAACCACTTCGATCTGGAGTAATGCTTCCGGTGAAGGATCTTTACGATGTTGAAGACCACCTTCAACGAACACTCGAGGTATTTCCTGGACCTGGAACTGGAGGACCTGTCGTGGGAAAACTACGAAAATCAATCGACACAAGTGTGATTGAAAAGCTTGAATTCGTCAATGTACTTATCATTGGAGTACAGCAGTGGGAAGGTGATGATACGGAACTTTTAAGAGCCGCCAAAGATATTGTAGATGCCTGGGTACCCGAGTTTAACGCTCGTCGTCTCCGAAGAATTACATTCATCGTCCTTCGAAAAGGAGATAGTTATCCAAGCTATTTGACATTTCGAGGGCCTAAATTCGTGGAAGACCAAACTATCCGACATATCGAGCCTGCTTTGGCTTTCCAGCTTGAATTGTCTCGGTTATCTAATTTTAGTTTCAGGCCCGTTTTCACAGGAAATCGCAACATTCATTCATATTATGCCGTTGGAAAAGAGAACGATTCCGATAAACGATTTTTCACCCGGGCTTTAGTAAGACCTGGTCGGTTGAAGGACGAAATACCCACGACCGAGTATCTCATTACCGAATCTGATCGACTTGTCAGTGACATTCTCGATTCTCTTGAGATAGCCGGAACCGAACAATCGGACATGAATCATATTTTCATTAATTTCACGCCTGCATTTGGTCTCATTCCTTCTCAAGTTGAAACTGCCCTTGGAGGTTTCATCGAACGATTTGGAAAGCGATTCTGGAGGTTGCGTGTTACAAATGCCGAAATCCGAATCATTTGCACAGACCCAAATACTGGTGATTTATTCCCCCTTCGCGTCCTTATTTCCAATGTTTCCGGCTTTGTTGTCAATGTTGACATGTACGCTGAAATCAAGACTGATAAGGGGCGATGGATTTTCAAAAGTCTTAGCTCAAGTACTGGGTCAGTCGGATCAATGCACCTTCGATCAATTACGGCGCCCTATCCGACCAAGGAATTGCTCCAACCTCGAAGAAAGAAGGCCCATTTGATGGGAACTACGTATGCTTATGATTATCCAGAAATCTTTCGACAGACCATCAAAAAAGAATGGCAGCAACTAATGAGTGAGGATGCGAAGGCCAAGATTCCCGATGATATCCTCGATGCCAAAGAATTGGTTTTCGACGAGAAAGGGGAACTACAAGAAGTTATTCGTGAAGCCGGGACGAATACCTTTGGAATGATTGCCTGGCTAATGACTACCAAAACGCCAGAGTTTCCTACTGGTCGACAATTCGTTGTCATTGCAAATGATATAACGTTCAGGATCGGTTCATTCGGTCCACAAGAAGATCAGTTCTTTTTCAATGCTACCGAATTCGCTCAAGCAAGAGGGATTCCACGAATTTATCTATCCGCAAACTCTGGCGCTCGTCTTGGTATCGCCGAAGAGCTACTTCCACTCTTCTCGGTTGCCTGGAAGGATAAGGAGCGACCAGACAAAGGCTTCAACTATCTCTATTTTACCCCAGATGTGTACAAGAGACTCACCGAAAACAGAACCCAAACCGTACAATGCGTAAAAATTGTCGATGACGACGAGGAGCGATATAAACTTGTTACTATCATCGGTCAAGAAGATGGACTGGGTGTGGAGTGTTTGAAGGGTTCTGGGTTGATTGCTGGTGCTACCAGTCGGGCTTACCGAGATATCTTCACGATTACCCTTGTCACTTGTCGAAGTGTTGGTATGGTTTACTTCATATATTCATCCAACATTTCCAGGTATTGGTGCTTATCTTGTTCGTCTCGGCCAACGTGCCATTCAGATTGAAGGACAACCAATTGCAAGAACCATTTTTTCACGTAACTAATTATATTAACTTATTAGATACTGACGGGTGCTCCTGCGATCAATAAACTTCTTGGTCGAGAAGTTTATTCATCTAACTTGCAGCTAGGAGGAACCCAAATCATGCATAAAAACGGTGTCTCTCACCTCACCGCCGAAAACGACCTTGAGGGCATCCACAAGATCATCCAATGGCTATCATATGTTCCTGCGGTACGCAATGGTCCCCTTCCGATAACTCCTGTGCTCGATCCTTGGGATAGAAGTATCGAATATTACCCTCCGAAAGGGACATTTGATATTAGATGGGCGCTTGCTGGTAAAGAAGCCCACGATTCCTTTCAGACAGGGTTCTTTGACAAAGGTTCATTCAGAGAGACTTTAAACGGTTGGGCAAGGACGGTGGTATATTCCAATTATCTCAGTTAAAGGTGACAAATGTAGGTCGTTGGTCGGGCGCGTCTCGGAGGAATACCAATGGGTGTTATTGCCGTCGAGACTCGATCAATTGAAAATGTCATTCCGGCGGACCCTGCGAACGCGGAATCCACGGAACAACTCATTATGGAGGCCGGTCAAGTATGGTATCCTAACTCGGCGTTCAAGACTGCTCAGGCTATTAATGACTTCAATTATGGAGAACAGTTACCTCTTATTATATTTGCCAATTGGCGTGGGTTTTCTGGAGGTCAGCGGGATATGTTCAATGAAGTCCTGAAGTATGGCAGCTTCATTGTCGATGCGCTTGTCAAATATCAACAACCAATATTTGTGTACATTCCGCCAAATTCGGAGTTGCGAGGTGGTTCATGGGTACCATATGAGATTACCGTCCAATGCTGATATATCAGGTCGTGGTAGATCCTTCTATCAATGAAGACCAAATGGAAATGTACGCCGACCTTGAATCTCGGGCCGGTGTTATTGAACCAGAAGGTCTTGTCGGGATAAAGTATAGACGAGACAAGCTATTGGACACAATTTCCCGTCTAGATGAATCATATAAATCACTAAAAGCTCAGCTCGAAAATAAAGGACTGTCTGCGGAAGAACAGTCGTCGATAAAAACTAAACTTGTAGAGCGCGAGAAAGTTCTCTTACCAATATATTCCCAGATAAGCATACAATTCGCTGACCTTCACGATCGTTCTGGACGTATGAAGGCCAAAGGAGCGATTCGTGCGGAACTCAACTGGCCGGAAGCTCGTCGATTCTTTTATTGGAGACTTAAGCGACGGCTTGAGACAGAGGTCCTTATTCAGAAAATAATGGTAATTTCACCGGATCTAAGTCGAAAGAGGGCGTCAAGTTTGATTGAGGCCTGGTATGTTGAAAGTCACCCGAATACATCCCGCTCGGACTGGGAAAATAGAGATCGTTTAGTGTTTGAATGGCTAATAAGTAACAAAATCGCAAAGATGATCAACATGCTTTCGCAGGATTCTATCGAGGCAGAAATTGAGAGTATGAGGAGCAAAGCGGGTGGAGATACATGGCTAGATGCTCTTGTTTCTGGCATAAGTGTTAAAGAGAAGAAAAAACTCATTGCAATACTGATGAGATAAATGAGTCAGTTGTTGCTGGCGGTTCGTTGACTATCTGTTTGGGCGTTGCGTGTGGATATCTTGTGTTGAAAGTCATTGTTTAATTCAAGTTGTTCCCAAGTTTTTGTTTATGCTGGGAAAATACGCGCTCGATACCCATCCACACCCAAACTTGCCTGCTGTCTGTCTGCATCTACCCAGCGCATCGCGTAACCCGTACCCACTTTGTAGTTATCGAATTGTATCACCGGTCTATGCCAGACGAAAATCAAGGCTTCAGCGTGATGGATGACGATTGTTCGGCTACTGCAGCTCTAAAACAAGTCGTCTCCCGCCTCCCGCAACCAGCTTCGAAGCTTTCACAGACACCCATAAAGCCCAATACACCTCTCCAAGACATCTCAAACAATATTTCAGCGAGTATAATGCCTCCACCGGTACCAATAGCGTCAGTGACCGTGCTCAAGAAACGAAAGGCACCTCCAACTGACGAAGACAGCGAATCAAAACGCCAGACACTGGTCGAGAAGGCTGGACAGACAGCAAAAAGACTTCCCACTGTTACTCCTGCAAGAATGGCAACCAAAAGAAGTGTCAGTACGGCTACTATTCAAACCAAAAGACCCCCCAGTGCTGCCAGTATTACTCGACCTGCCAGTCAGCAAGGTGCGACTCGACCGCCGAGCTCTGCAGATGCTCCTTGTATAATGACTCGGACTGTTGCTGCGGGCGTTGGTCCAAAATCATCTCGTCCCAAATGGGATACCAAGGGTCGACTGGAGGACATGACAAAGTGGGCAGAAGAGACTCAGGAACGCCTGTCCGTAAAACAATATGAGCTTGGTATCCTGGAGAAAATGGTGGACACAGAACGGACTAGAGGTGCGTCATAACCAGCATATAGTCCAGTTGACTAATTGCTTCAGTTCAGGAACTCGAAGAAAGCAGAGCTGCCTTGATGGCCGAGAAAGCGGAATTGTCTAGTGGAAGTGACTATCAAAGAAAGAGAATTGAAGAATTGAAGAACAACTTATCTATTGAACAACAGGAACGTAGAAGCGAAGTTGAGGCACTCGTTAGAAAACACCGAGCTGAAATTGTGGAATTCCAAAAGCTACATCGTCAAGAACTCGATGACACTAACCGAAGCTATAAAGTTGCTACAGAAGATATGGAAAGGACACTGAAGAATCGAATGGAAGAACAAAGGATATCAATGTCGTCACAAATTCAGGAGTTGAAGACTCAAACTGCTCTTGAGAAGCAGAAACTAGATCAAGAATTTGCAAATAAGGAGCGAGATTTGAAATGCCTCCGAGGCGAGAACGATACTCTTATCGAAGAAGTCAAGAGGCAGAAGAACAAAATTGCTTCTCTTGAGGTATAATTGGCCTCTGATTTACACTGATAGAAGAGCGCCTTCCAAGAACAATCATCATCATATATCTCCTTGGAAACCAACGGGCGTGTCTTGAGAACTCGGATTGAAACCCTTGAAATGTCCCTAAAGACCGCGAGCCAGGAAATATCAAATCTCAAATCAGAACTCTCTATTACATCAACCGAAAAAGACGAAGCATTTCGAAAACTCCGCGAAGAGGAAACTGTTCGCCGGAAATTGCACAATCAGATTCAAGAGTTGAAAGGAAACATTCGAGTATTTTGCCGTGTTCGGCCTATGCTTCATCATGAAAAAAACGAAGAGTCAGGTGGAGCCGCGGAGATCGTGTTTCCTGATTCTCATCAAGAAGGAAAGGAAATTGAATTGATGGGTCCAACAGCTGAGAGTTCTTTGGGCAATGTTTCCACGAAAGCTTATCCTTTTTCATTCGATAAGGTGTGCCATGACACGGCTTTCGCTAATTTCAGGTCTTTGGTCCCGAAAGCCAAAACAGACAAGTATTCGAAGAGATTTCTCAACTAGTACAGAGTGCCCTTGATGGATATAATGTATACTGCACCCAGACCGCCCTTCTTAATAGACAGGTTTGCATCTTCGCATATGGCCAAACAGGTTCTGGCAAGACGTTTACTATGTCCTCTCCAGATGGAATGATACCCCTAGCTGTCCGCCAGATTTACGATACAGCCTCTACTCTCAAAGAAAAAGGATGGATATACACCATGGAAGGTCAATTTCTCGAAATCTACAATGAAACAATTAACGATCTGCTCGGCAAGGCAGAAGAAATTGACAAAAAGAAACATGAAATCCGACATGAGCCAAAAGAGTGTAAAACTACAATCACTGATCTTACCTCTGTTGTTCTTGATAATCCAGAACGACTAACTTCCTTACTTCAACAAGCGAGCAATAACCGGACTGTTGCAGCCACAAAATCAAACGAGCGATCTAGTCGAAGTCACAGCGTGTTTATTCTCAAACTAGTGGGGAAAAACGAGCTTACCGGGGAGCGAAGCGAAGGAACTCTAAACCTTGTGGATTTGGCGGGAAGTGAACGATTAAATCATAGTCAAAGTACGGGCGAGCGGCTCAAGGAAACGCAGGCAATAAACAAAAGTTTGAGTTGTCTTGGCGATGTCATATCAGCTCTCGGAAATGGTAAAGAAAATGGCCATGTTCCCTATCGGAATTCCAAAGTATGCATATCTTAACCAGCTTTATTCATTATTCTCAGTTGACATATCTTCTACAATACTCGCTCGGGGGCAACTCGAAAACTCTAATGTTTGTCAATATCTCTCCGAAAGGTGCTCATCTCCCTGAGACTTTATGCAGTTTACGATTTGCAAGACTGGTATTTTCTGTTTCCATTCGTAGAAACTGATCTGTAGGTCAACAACACACAAATTGGAACAGCAAAGAAAATGCAGAAGGTTCCTGTTTAATTGAAGAAGATCCTGTGTGTAGTTCCTGAACGTTACTGCATCTGTTTTCTATAATTACAGGCTTCTTGGGAATAATTTTATTAACAATGTGATGATTCTATGAATTTTAGCATTGAAATTATCTGCCCTTAATCCAGCTCTGAAACACTTTCAATACAAAAGCGATATCGGCAAAATAGAAACTAGGTAAATTCATGCGCTGTTCGGGAATCGAACCCGAGTCGCGTGCAGACAGCTTGGCAAGCACACAGTATACCACTAACCCAACAGCGCATAATTGTGGCTGACAATTTTGTCTTATTGACAGTCACGATCAATTTCGGGTGGACCAATGAGAACTCGGACATCAGTGAGCTCCTGCTCTCTCAAAAAGACGGGTGTTTGTTGAGTGGTCTAATTAGAAGACTCGAAACGACGGTTTTGAAGAAACTTCAGCAGTGTTGGTGATGGACCATGGACTTTATCCAGTCCATGAAAAGTCCAATGAAGCTTTATCATCAGTTAGTGATCTGGTACTTGCCTGTGTAATATGTATAGTTCTTTCACATTTCATTTTGCTGACTTTGGAAGAGGTTTTTAACACAGAGACGATTTCGGACACTATTCTTCAAAATGGAGATCTGAGTAACAAACTCGGGGAAAATATTCAGACTACCAACAAACCATATTATTCCCGTATCAGATCCTCTTACGCGGATCGAAACATGGAATATCACTTTGGCATCAGGTGAAAAATCAAACCAGGAAGCTACAAAATCCTCATATCGACTCTGAAGATATTTGGTAAGCAGAAACACGTAAAAGACTGGGAGAGATGGTGGTCGGACCCCTTCATCATGGAAGAATAATTATCATTTGTGATTCTTTTATTCGTTCATAGCTTGGAAGTTTGAGATGGCAATTCAGTCGTAGGAAATTCCCTGTTCTTTATTATCAACAATGATAACATTTTTAAACAACGTCAATGAAACCCAAGGATGCAATGTACTCTATAGCCTCGTGTCCTAATGATATCAGACGACACAAAAGATTGATCAGACGAGGAAATTTAATCCATGTAATATTGGGTATGCTTGGTTAACAAGTTTCGAATTTAAGATATGCTTGTATGACCGTTGCTTCCTGTGGCATAATGGTGCGGACATGCCAATGGACGATCTCATGTTTTGAAAATAATAACACGCATCGGGAAAGAGTAAAATGTAGCCCATTTCCCCTTCCAGCGGATGGTCGGGTATATTCATTGATGTTCTCTATCGCCTGGGACAATCATTGATATGTTACCTTATCATTGAAAGAATAACAATCCAATATTTTGTTTATTGTGGTGACCGTGCCACACGCTTCAGTACCACAGTTGACAGTTTGTAAAATACAAATTCAAAAATCAGTTCGCATACTGTCGGACAAATTTTATATATAGAAAATAGACCCAGCTCAAGGAGTTTTTGACCGAGATCTAGAACGAGAGGAATACGATCCTTCCGAAGAAGAGCTTCGTCTCCGGATTCTCCGGCCATCTCTAATAGGTGACTGGGAGCGTCTTCGTCTAGTAGGTCCACTGGCTTGTCTCCGGAATTCACGGCGATCATCCAGGTCAATTCTCCTCCGATCATCAAGAATTCCTCGAGTATCATCCCCATTCTCATGTTCCCGCCTTCGTCCGTCCCATCGAGGACGTTGCCGAGGTCCCTTGGGAACACCGTCAAATTCAGCTTCGTCAAAGCGTTTTCTTTCTTGCCTTCGCAGAGATTTTCCCTCGCTGTCCACATCGAAAGCCTTCTGTAGACGCTCCAACTCCTTCTCCTTTTCGACTGCCATTTCATGAATTTGATGAGGTTTCAGCTGTTTCTTATCTTCCTGCGTTTGTAGGTCCAACATCAGTTGAGCTCTCGTCTCCTCAACCTTGGCTGCGATTTCTTCTTCAGAAACACCTTCATCTTCCAGTATATCACGTAGCTCATATAGCTTCGCTTCTACTTTGCGTTTCTGATCATGTAGGAGGATTTCGGGATCAGCTTTGCGGGCTTTTGGTGGGGCAGGCATCGAGGTTTCTTGCTGACGAGGATGTCGAATGTGAGCGCTATTGATAAGTAAATATATAATCTATAGAGTCTTGCAGGGATCGCTGAACATAACCATTTGTTCCACTGCCCCTGGGAGTGGAGAGTCCAATTCCGTTGTATGACATGTAGTTGGTTGTGGAGAGAAGTGGCCAATCAACCGTCTTCAGCCTCGACCTTTCTTTCGTGTGACTTAAACACTAAGAATCGCTTGCCAATGCTATACAAACGTCTAATTTTGATATAATATGCAACTCGCTGTGATAAAGCAAAATGCCGTCATAGTTTGAAACTCGTTGATTATTCCATAAATCCAAATAAACTAGCCAAATCAACATATCGTCTCCCACATTTAGCCAGATATCCCTTCACAATATTCCCGATTTTCTCAAATCCTACACGGTTGTGTTCAGCAAGAAGGCCCACAGCCGCTATTTTCGCTTCAGTATCATAAGTAAGAACATTGATACCGGTTGATTTGCTTTCCTTGTCCGGTTTGGCTCTGTCGACGTCCCATAGACTTTCAATGTATAGCAATTGATTGTAAAGCATCTTGTCTGAATATTCGTAGTTCATTCTCCCGCGACATCCCTTCGATAGACATCTTCTTCCATACACGGAAATTTGACGAGTTCGATTAGCACATGATGTATCATCACATATGAGCCAGGCCTCATAATATAATGCAATCTGGGCACGAAGTTGATGTTCTACCTGTGCTGAAATAGTAAGCAGAGTTAAGGCTGCTCCGCATGAACACACGAAACCACGGGGAGTAATCATATTCTTTAATCAGTAATCGTCGTGAAAACAGAGATACAGTCGATTTCGCAAGACCTTCGAATAAGGTTTTCTCGTGACAACTATTACACAGTACTTCAAATTTGACAGTATTACGGAAGCGTTCTTCGTCGCTGATAAGAGCTTCTAAGGGTTGAATTTCAACTTCGGCTTGAGTAATGCTCGTTGTTTTGTATTTGACAGGGTCCAGTCCAAGACAGTCCGCGATGCGCATAGCATCTGTACCTTCAATAGGTGCACAGAGGCGGTCTATTGGTGGAAGGATCTGGTGGCCCAGGTAGTAATTGTAATCTTTACTCAGAATATAAAAAACACAATTCTAACATACCGATAATAAGACCATGATTTGGCTTTTCAAAATCTTCTTTCGGGACAGCACGATCTGCGACATGCGTTGAATCATCTTCGCCCGTTATGATATATGCAATGACATCGCCTATGCGAACAGGTTGTCCTCTCGCCTTACGTTTCAAGGCAACTTGGATATGGGGCATCGTTCTACCTCCAGGATAATCCTCTGGATTCTTTCCCATTCGCTTATAATGAGAGTTCATCCTCCAGATGAAACATACCGTATGAATGATATATTTGTGGAATGTGAAATCCCCATGGCGCATCTTGCTGGCTAGTTCTCTTAAATATTCGTGAATCTTCTCAACAACGACTTCCGTTTGTTCTCCAGATAAAATCTGACTCAAAATGTAATGCGAGGCGTCCTTTGATAGATTACAGTATTCCCGGCGTTTCATATCCAAACCTTTGATATCGATCTTGGGTTCAAGTTTCCCTCCAACATCTACGAGATTTAGCGCAGCATACTTCTTCTTGGCGTGTAGCAGCAATCGTTGATAAACATTATCAATATCAATCTCGAGGAGTCTGTACCGTTCGTTGACTAACTTTTTGAACTCGTTCCCGATTCGCATAGCATCGGGAAAGGTATCGACATTTGTATTGATCATAACAGAATCAGTATCTCCGTAGATAACCTGCAATTGCATAGTATCTTCTGCAAGCGCCTTAGTATTTGTAAGGATTTCTCTTCCTTTGAAGGTCGTAAGCATAGCAAGTGCTCTTGCATAGAAGCGAGATTTGGTATACCCTAAGCATCCGTACATGGAATTAGCCGTAAGTTTGAGAGCTTGCTGTTTGATATCCCACTAGCAGTCAGCGCCGGAATCTTTCAAATTCAGACACACTTGAGAAAGCTGGACGGGGGTGGCATTCTTATCTTTCATCAGACTTTTGACTTGCCTTCTTCGACCGACCAATGTGGCGATCAACCGCGGAAGAATGCCCAGCGGAATCTCTCTGCCAGGTAATTCCGGCATATTATCTGAAGTTTCAACCTTTGCGTAAGAAACCAAGGGACAAAAGGATCCCTACAAACTCGCTACGATCGACAGTAGTGAAACATATGTTATACTCCTGTATAATGCTTGGATAAAGGGAGTTAAAATCCATCACCAAAATAATTTTGTCGTATAATCCCTTTGCAGGTTCAAAGACTAGACCACCTTTATATTTCTCCTTCTTCTTTGAAGAGGCGGCAACTTCAGGGTCATCTTCTTCATCTTCCTTTATTGCAAGTTTCTTCCCCCGTTGTTTGTCAGGGCAGATATATTTATTTCGATGAAACTCATGCAACAAGATGAATTCGTTTCGTTCTGCTCTAGTTCCTGCAAGCGTTCGCGCCCTTGCTATGAGCTGGATTAGGAGTAGGGAGTTGTACCAAGAGTTCCCAGCAAGATTGGTAAGTTGGCGAGTAAGTGGTAGCATTTGGACTTTAAGAGCGATAGCAGCGATATAATAGGTATCAACTTCACAATGCTCAAGCCAATCCATCATTCCACGACCAGATTGTGTGGAATTGCTCATCGTTTTTTCAGCATCAACGTCTGTTCGTTTAATCCCGAGTTGAAGTTGAACCAATTCACTTAAACTCCAAGAAGTAGCTTTGATCAAACTCTACTTCTTCAGACTTACGATAATAATATTCTTCATACCTTACCAAGATCATTCGCAAGATCCCCTATTAATCGACCGGCGATTATACCTCGATCGGCGAAACTAAAACCTGTGCGGCCATAACCCTTGGGCCATTCTGATCTCTTCAATCGACCGATACGATGCCAGTTATGCGTCTTTCGTTCCTTCATTCTCGCGAGAAGAGTACAGTAGTCGACATTTTCGATGTTATGACCTATCAGAAAATCTGGATCAATTTGTTGTATTTTCGCTATTGATCAATATTGGCTCTAAAGGGACGGAACAAATTAAACAGTTCAGCAATGAAGCCTCTGTTTTTTCTAGCTTTATAACTCCACGATGGCTTTTTACTTGCGCTTCGAAACCGGCCGGAAAGACGGTTCGTAAAGGCCGAACAACAGTGAACGTACTGCATGGCAGTTTTTCCGCTGGCGTGGGATCATCGAGACTTACTGTGACAATTAGGACCACATCTCGAGTAATAGCGCACCATTTTCGAAAATTCGGAGGGAAGCCAGGACAATTTCCTGTTTGTTGGCTTTATGGTCCATCACTGTTCTCAGTGCAAGACTTGTCAATGTGAATGTAGGCGGTGGGACATTATCATCTATCGGTGTAATACATTCAGGATCGCTGACTCCAAACTCTAATTTACACCAAGAGGAATTCTGAGCGGCGGATAAATTAGGTTCCTTAATAGTCAACCAACACGGTCCCATAATTTTTCGATAAAGCACAAACTGTTCAAATAGAGCGGTATTGGTCCCAAATACGAGAGAGAAAGTCTCTCCAGTCAAATCTGTCGGTAAATTCGTTTATGATAATTAGAAGAATGTTTTAAAAGAGCGGGGCT
The DNA here is from genome assembly GCA_001929475.1 of Neolecta irregularis DAH-3. Classification (NCBI taxonomy): domain Eukaryota; kingdom Fungi; phylum Ascomycota; class Neolectomycetes; order Neolectales; family Neolectaceae; genus Neolecta; species Neolecta irregularis. Next base: position 10,962 of record LXFE01000157.1, on the reverse strand, counting down.
TACTATCAGATGGACAAAGAACCTTTAGATAATCGCATTGAGCCGGAATCCCCGGAATCTCAAAAGCATATTTGCGTGTAGTTGGTTTACTTTTCCATTGTGTGATTTTCAATTTCGTAAACAAATTTGAGACTTCTTCATACACATCCTCCATCTGGACTTGTTCATTTGTGGTATTTCCGGCCCCTGGATTTAGTCAATTGTAGTGATGTGAGAAGGAAACCCTACGAAATCGTGTTTCTCGGGGTAAAAAGTAGAGATTTCTCAAAATCCCTTCAACTTTGCAAAAGGCACTGACATACCCTCGGAGTGTTTTAACTTTGCCGAATAGTCCAAGGACCCCGTTTACTTCGACATAGTCTATCCAAAAGAAACGGATACTTCCATCTTGTTCTAGGGCTTCGTGAGATTGTATTTTTCCGAATGAGAGAGTCGATGGTGTTTCCGAGATATTCAGAGAATTATTAACTTGTGCCCATTCTCGGGAATTGAATGTATCGTGGATGGGCGAGCTTTCTCCGTCGTGCAGGGGTGTCTTACCAGGAATTGTCAGATGCTTTAGACGACCTAGTCGCGTCGATGTGATATTTACTGTTTTTGCACTAATTGTTCCTCCGGTAAGTGGTTTCGATTCAAATTCTTCTTCTTCTTCTATATGTTGCGTAGAATTTCCTAGAAGCGGAGTTGGAGGATCCGGTATATCTGTGTCGAGGTCCATGATCCCGCCGTCGCTATAGTCCATGTCTGCATTTGATACGGACGGAGGAGAGCTATGTATTTCTTGTTTGGTTTCCCCGGGTGTGCGTGATCCTGTCGGACGATTAAGGATGCTGAGATTCCGCATCGGAGGTGATGAAGCTCGTTTGCGGGGAAATAAGTGGGATTTATCGTCAATTCTCCGTTTAAGAGATTTGGTTCTTTTCGGCACTGAAGTAGAGTAGTCATCGACATTACCGAGGAGATCTGCCATGAACTGGTTATCCTGTTGACTTGAAACAACCTATTGTTAAAGAGATACCATAAAAGCGTACAGGTTTCGGGGTGGACGGGATAATATTTCGATTTAGGTATTTGTTAATATCGCCTTTTTGCTTTTCCATCCTTTCTTTGTCTTTGGCCCCTTTCCTTTTATGACCTGCGCCTGGTTAATTGTGTAAAGGGCATAGCGACTTGCCCGACCGGTCATCGTCGCTTTCGCTATCTGGCGCTTCTTCACGGTCCCACTCATCGACTCCATTATCAACATATCCCTCCCCATGATCGTCAACCACGAAATCATCTCGATCCAGCCGCGCCCGCACAACTTTCTTATATTCCTCCTCGTCCACTTGATCAAATATCTTTTCCTCTTCGGCAACCTGGTAATCCTTGAGACGTGTCGTCCCCTCCTCGCGGAGTCTTTTCAATTCAGCCAATCTGGCCGAATTCGACTGTTTTTGTAATGTTCTGCGAGACCTTTCCATAATAAAGATTTTGAGTAAATGAAGTTCGCGTGGTGGACGCAGGAGGAACCGATCCCGATTCGGACAGAATCTCCATTAATTATACGAGTCGAAACTATTAACATTCAAATATTGAAAAAAGCAGTCAGAAATTGAACACCACTCATCCACCACCTATCGCATCATATGGTCGGAACGTAAGTGCTATTTTTCGTTATTGTCAGTTCTATCGAATATACGGCCAGCAGACTTTCTCCTACTGTTCTCGGCAGAGACACGGTGTTTTGAGAGTCGAAATGTGTATTCTTGCGTTATTGCACAAGATGAAAATTCCGTCTCTTTAATTACATACTCGGGATCTTTTTGAAAGAGTGTATATTACACTATCCCTACATCTCCTCGTAGAGGGTTTTGTTCCTGCGGTCCTTTTTTATGATCGCTTGAATTAAATAAATGTTTGGCGGGTTCATCCCATATGTCCCCGACTCTTCACTTTCCCTTGCGAATTGAAAATTAACAGTTGCAGCACAGTACCAACAAAGCAGCAAATCCTTGCTCCTGAAAGTCTTCTCAAGAAGAGAAAGACGCACGAGAAACAACGCCAAGACCGGCTTGCTGCGCTCATTGAAAAGAAAAAGGTAAACTTTTTTCCTGATTCAAGAAGCATGATGACATAATATCGCTGGAGACTAGCAAGAAATTGCAATGAAGTCCCACGTTAACCATCTTTCGGGACTGACTTTATTTGTTTTATATTCTGGGATTCGAGGCTGTGGCTGATTTACAGAACCACAAGGCAAAGCGAGAGACTGTATTCAAACGAGCTGAGAAATATGTTGCAGAGTATCGTCAAGCAGAACGAGAACAGATCCGTCTTCGACGACTCGCTAAGAGCACTGGTGATTTCTACGTCGAACCCGAGGCCAAATTGGCCTTTGTAATTCGAATCAAGGGGTACCTGAGTATCCATTCAACCCAAGCTCAATGTATAGAATCAATAAAATCGCACCCAAGCCAAGAAAGATTCTCCAGCTGTTGCGATTATTGCAAATTAACAACGGAACTTTTATTAAAATCACTCGAGCAACTTCTCAGATGCTACAACTTGTTGAGCCATACGTAACATACGGCTCGCCAAATTTGAAAAGTGTAAGAGAACTAGTATACAAACGAGGCTACGCCAAAATCAACGGTCAACGAATTCCTATTGACAATAATCAAATGATTGAACAACATCTCGGGAAATATGGAATTATCTGTATTGAAGATCTTATTCAGTATGTCACCCTCCCCATTAATGTAATGTATTAACTGTTGTAGTGAATTAGTTACGGTTGGTCCTAATTTCAAACAAGTCAATAACTTCCTGTGGCCGTTCAAATTGAGTAATCCAACCGGATCCTTTCGAAATCGAAAATTTAAACATTTCATTCAAGGAGGCGATCTAGGCAATCGCGAGGATTTCATAAATAAATTGATCCGCCAGATGAATTAAAAGTTGAAATGTGTCAAGATAATTAGTAAAATAAATTTGCGAAATGAATACCGAAAAGTCCCATGCTCATGTTATACTACAAAAGATTGGCTTTAGCCTTGCTTTTCAAAGTTGTAGTTAAAGCTGGTGCCACAGCCACAACTACTAACAGCAAATGGGTTCTCAATAACCTTGAATTCCGAACCTATTAATTCGGTCGAATAATCGACTTTGCTTCCATCTAGTAAATCCAGAGAAACCTGATCAACGATCACCTTTGAGCCGTCTCGTTCAAAGACACTACTTTGTTACAACTTTAAGGTAGGGAGGGTACACATCGTCTTGAGAGGATGTTTCGTCTAGAGAGAGTTTGTACTGGAAGCCGTGACAACCTCCTGATTCTACAATGACTCGTAACTGGAGGTTTGGGTTATTTTCGCGTTGTTTGATATGGTGTAGTTGCTAGAATAAGTGCATGCAGGAAGCGGAGCTCAAACTTTGGCTGCGCGGGGTGTGAGCTCGAGAGTTTTTGAGGTTGAGTAGGAACGAAGGTGTGAAATGCGTGAGTTCAAGTGGTAATGTAGGGTGAACAGAGGGCGGGCGATGAATCTGGTGGTCATGGAGGTTGTGATAAATGATTATTTGAGAGCAATCCACTTTACTATTTGTCCCGCCCGCCATTCCAGTCCCGCCCGCCTTTCCAGTCCCACCAGTCCCTCCTTCCTCTCCCATCCCGCCCTATCTACTCTCCTATCCCGCCTGTGCCTCCTCTCCCATCCCGCCTCACCTGTCCCGCGCTGTGGTATAAGGACTCGGTATGTTTTCTCCCCTCCACCTCTAGTACCCGCGCCCTTGCCTCTTCTCCCCTCCCGCCTCACTTGTTCCGCGCGTCCCTCTTGCCTCGTCCGCCGGCCTGCGGTTTCCCGCATCCCGTTTGCCTCGCCGTCCTCACCTCCAAGGCCGACTGCGCCCGCTCGCTCCCATCCCAGAACTGGACCCGCCCTGAGGCCGCCCCTTTCGCGATCCACCCGCATCGGCACCCTGCTGGCCATCGACTCGGTCTCCTTCGTGTTTGAGATCGTCTGCGGCTACACGATCCCTTCCCTGGAGCTGGTTGCCGATTCGTTCCGCATGCTCAATGAGTTTTTCTCATTCATCGAGGCGCTGTACGCCGTAAAGCTCGCCGGCAGCGGAAAGGCGGCGTCAGAGCACTCCTACGACTGGCAGCGCACGGATATCCTAGGCGTACTAATCAACGCGTTCGATAAGTATCCTCATTTCTTTACGTTGAGATCGTCAGCTATGTCAGTGATCCTGGCGGACCTGCGGAAGGACGCGAGACTTCTGGACAAGCCGGACCAGACTGGGGGAGGTGGTCGTGGCGGTTGCTGTAGCGCAGGGTGGGATGGGCCTGGACGATGTTGAGGCTGCGGACCTTGATGGACCTGTACTCGGAGGGGGACGAGTCGCGGGTCCAGCTCGGGGGTGTAGTCTGCCTTGGAGGCAAAGATGGAGAGGCATACGGGATGCGGCAAGCTGGCGGACGAGGCAGGAGGGACGCGCGGGACAGATGAGGCGGGAGGGCAGAGCAGGCACAGGCGAGATAGGACGGGCGCGGTGATGGCGGGGCCGGGAATGGCGGTCTTCGATGGGGGGCCGGGACTGGAGGTGGAGGAGAGAGAATTGACTCCCTACACCGAGTTCTCATACTACAAATACCTCACGACTATCTTTATCTATTTTAAAGAACATCAATATTTTCCTTTTGCATTCTTCTCTGTTTCACGTCCCAGTTGTAAATTCTGGCAATCGATACTTCTGTTGTTGTAATTTGTTCCCGAATGAAGCTGATATCTGCTTTGCATTGTTGTTGTCTTCCTCTCGCATCCTGAAGTTTTCGTTCAAGAAGATCGACTGCTTCTTGGTTCGGATACGCCAGCATTACATTTGCCTGAATAATGACTTAGCTGTTTTACGAACTCAATTTATACCCCGAGCCAGAGGTACACCTCTTTTGTCGGAGGTATGCTAGCGTGAGCTTTTAAGGTGTCATTTAACTCATATAGAACATCTGCATCCTCTTCTTGCTCCTGAGTATTTTGTTAGCCCATGGTTCAAAGGAAGAGAGAGCATACAGTTTTCTTTTGTATTTCCTTCACGGTCATCAAGGTCTTGTCAATGTCCGGAATTTTCTGAGCTAACCCGCTTGCTTTTTTCACTAATTGACTTTCCATGTATTTGTATTTCCTAGCGTTTGTCAGAAGTCGATTTGCTGCTGGGACGGGTACTGAATCAGTTCTTGGAATTCCTGTAGTTTCGGCTCCACCTGATCCCTCGATTGAAGGAAAACATCGACGCTTTCAATCCAAGGCGATTCAGGAATACCGCTGTGCGATTTTGCACTAAGAGTGGTGGTCATGTGGAGTCAAGGTCAAAGTGATCATGATTCTAGCCAGACTACACCCCACCACCCCCACGCTCCTACTGGGCCAAGGAGCAACATGGTCATTGGCAGGACCGACAAAGTATAGCTAAAATTTATAAACATGCCAAAGAGATACACTAAGAACCAGTAGTAGGTTTCTGTTATAATTGTCAATCATTGGCTTTCCATCATACAAGAGTGTCATGACTTTTCAGAAAGCGTTTCTTCTCAACCATAACGAGCTTCCACCAAGTCTATCTCCGGATATATGGGTCGGTGTTAACGGCCCTAATCAACTGATATGATTTTGCTATCCGGCTTTTTTACACGAGCTTGTCTCTGGATATCCGGGTCTGTGTTAACGACCCTAATCAAATAGCATGATCCGGCTTTTTTTACACGAGCTTGTAGGCCTCTATTTGAGAGACTAAAAAGAATGGTTACAAGGAAACTTATTGCAAACTCTCAGACCAAAGGCCTTAGCCAGTTCACAAGCCCGTTTTGACTTTACACACATTCAGGTCCTCAAGCGGATAAATGAGGGATTTATGTTAAGATGCCCCTAGTTTAGGTTACAGATGATCTAAGAAATTAAAAGGTTCTTCTTCGATTGATAGTTCTATCATCAAGGTTCTAGGCTATCATCGGAGGTGCCCGAATCTGTTCTACTTGACTTTTTCACTGGGGTTGCAGCAAGCATCACCAGCTAAAATCAACGACATGACAGGATAGTTGATGAGGGTAACTGAATAGACTCCAAAGGTCGAGATGTTCGCAGTTCAAAATGCTTGTCATTATTACTCAGAGTTACAGGATCTGAAACCTGTCGGCTAATAACATTAGTGTAATCCAAGCCTAGTGAGAATGGTAAAGGAATCCTTCGTAGGAACCACGGGCAAGAATATAAGCCCATAATTTCCCTTGTGAATTGTTGTTCATCATGACTGCCCCGTTGCATATCCCTGTGCTCCCTCTAAAGAAAGAAGGTCATGATACCTCAAGGCCTGCAATTTCTCCGCCTACATGCCCTACTATCAATGTAATTGGACAAGCGAACTTGTTCATGGGGAAATTTTCATCGGCTTTGGAGAATAACGATATAGAATCGCTTCTTGAAGTGATTCACCCGGACTGCAGCTGGAGAGATATGTTGGCTTTGACTTGGGAATATCATACTTTTCGCGGAAAGGCCTCCATCCGCGCGGTTCTCGAGAAGCGGCTCAATGATACTCAATTCTCATACTTTGCTCTCGAAGCAGGAAAAACTCCGTTCCTGGTTAATGCCGCTGGCATATTCAAGTGGATCGTGATGATCGCATCTTTTGAAACCAAGATTGCTCGAGGCAGGTCAGTTATACGATTGATGCTGGACAAAGATCAATGGAAAGCTCATATCATCTTCACACGAATGAATGAGTTAAAAGGGTTTGAAGAAGCAATCGGCCTCCGTCGAAAGAAAGGAGTCAGTCATTCAGAGAAACTCGGGCGCCAAAGCTGGCTTGAAGAATGGCAAGAGAAAATTGAACAAGGAAATCCCGATGTTCTTATAATTGGCGCAGGTCAAGGAGGACTTACTATGGCTGCGCGCCTGGGAATGTTAAATGTGAATGCTCTAGTTGTCGAACAGAACGAGCGCATAGGAGATAATTGGAGAGAGCGATATAAATTTCTCGTATTGGTACAGCCTGACAAATTCGTAATCGTTTCTCACGTTTAGCATGATCCGGTATATACTGACCATCTTGCCTATATGCCTTTCCCGGAAAGCTGGCCTGTCTTCACTCCAAAAGATCGTCTTGCAGATTGGTTTGAGAGCTATGCAAAAGCTCTTGAATTGCGCGTTTGGACAAAGTCAGTAACTGGAGAGACGACATTCAATGAAGCCTCTAAGAAATGGACAGTCAAAGTTATACGAGCCGATGGAACTGTTCGCACGTTATATCCGTCTCATATTATTCTTGCAACAGGTCAAAATGGCCAACCCATCATCCCCTACATACCAGGTATTGAAGACTTTGAAGGCATTGTACACCATTCAAATCGACATACCACGGGAAAAGACTTTTCCGGGAAGAAGGCTGTTGTAGTTGGATCCGCTAATTCGTAAGAAACTATTGACTAGACAATGCTTTATGGTTAAGAGCACATGACATAGCACAAGATTTTTACGAGCATGGAGCAGATACCACCATGATTCAAAGGTCAAGTACGTTGGTTGTAACCCTTGAGAGTATCTACAGTACGATCTACAAAGGCATATTTGATGGATGTATGCATTTCCTGTCACAAAAGGCGAAACTGATAAATCAGCCGGTCCAGCAACTGAAGATGCAGACCTCTTGTTTCAATCGGTGCCATTCGACTTTCTTGAACAGATACATAAAATCAAAATAAAGCAGCTCGAGGTAGCTGACAAAGATCTATACGAAGGTCTCGAGAATGCTGGCTTCAAACTCAATCGCGGAATTAACGATGCAGGGGTGTTATCGCAATACTTTCATCGAGGAGGAGGACATTATATTGATGTGAGAATAAACTCTGCTCAGTGAGTACAAGAGCTAATACCCTTAGATTGGTTGTTCGAAACTAATCATCGAAAAGAAAATCAAGATTAAGCAAGGTCAAATCAGTCATTTCGACCGGAATGGTGTTGTATTTGAAGATGGGCATCCTTCTATGATCCATCTCTGATCTAATACATTAGATCGATTGTTGAAGCCGATGTAGTTGTTCTTGCCACGGGATACAAAAATATGAAGGAAGCAGCTCGTAAAATTCTTGGAGACAAAGTTGCAGATCGATGCAGTGATGTATGGGGATTGGACGACGAAGGAGAAGTTCAAGGACTATGGCGACGTTCTGGGCACCCGGGATTCTGGTATATGGGTGGAAATCTCATGATGACGAGATTCCATAGCAAGCATTTGGCGTTGCAGATAAAAGCAATCCAAGAAGGCCTGCTGGAATATTGACTTGTTACTGAGATCTTGGAGCGGAAATCGTTAAAAATCACTTTGGGGGCTTAGAGACCGAGTTTGCAGACAATTCATATACAAAAGCATTAATATATGATATTAGCTCATCAGCCAATAAATGATCTCAAGATCGTTTGGCTGCATTGCAAAGAGAATGGTGATAATTTTTTTTTATTTCTACCCATGATCTCACAAAGATTCATAGTAAATATCTTCAAGGTATCTAGTCCACTGGGATGTAATATATGTATTTGGTGATTGTACACAATTTTTCTTCATAATCAAAACATTGTTCACTCAGATGTAAGCACAAGTTTGTCAACCTCGAGTTTCTTTAATGTTCGATTAGAGTTAATGGAGAAAGCGACAATTGAATAATTTCATATTATTTAAACAAGCTACTATGGACCACATCTATCATTTTCTTTAATAATCCAATAAACCTTCTTGGATTGCCTTGATCTGTAAGGCCAGGTTCCTGCTACAGAATCTTGAAAAGTGAAGGTTTCCTCCGACAATCCACAAACCAGGGTGGCCGGATCGCTGCCACGCGCCCCGAAGTTCACCTTCCTCGTTCAATCCCCACACCTCCTTGCAGCAATCGGCGACTTTATTGCCGAAAAGTTTGCGGACAGTCTCTCGCACATCCTTTCTGTAGCCAGTTGCAAGCACAACGATGTCAGCCTCAAGTTTCGAACTTGATGATTAGATATGATTCACGAAACAGGAAAGGTGGTACCCATCGCAGAAAATAATTCCATCTTTGTCAAAGGAATCGATTTCTACTCCTTGTTTAATTTTAATTTTTCCATCTCCAATGAGTTTACAGCAGCCTACCTATAATTCAGTTGCGGGACTAGCGATGCTTCACGTCAATATAATATCCCCCACCTCGACTCAAGTATTTCATGAAAAACCCACTTCCATCGATACCCATGTCATACTTGAATCCGACTTTTTCAAGGTTATGAAGAATCTCCTTATCTAACTCTGCAATCTCCTTGGTCTTGATTTGGTGAAGCTTTGCCATGACTGGGATTGGAATAGAAGCGAATACGAGGTCAGCATCTTCTGTTGGGGGACCGCCTGAGAGCGTCAACTATGTACAACATCCCTAGAACGACCTTCCTCGTAAAGGCCTTGAAAGAGAATTTTGATCCCGTGCATACTGGACATTACATATGTACTGGATCTTTGCACCATAGTTACCTCAACACCTTGTTCGTACAAGAAATGGCTAATGTCCATTCCACTTTAATGTTAGCCTCATAGGCATTTAAGAATATACGAGTTGCAGCAGCCAACGACTACGACTTTCTTCCCAGCCCAATTCTTCCCAGAATTGTGCGCACTTGCATGATGAACATTTCCCTCAAAACTCTCAATCCCTTTGAAACTTGGAATATTCGGGTTTGCATCAAGACCGGTGGCCATGACAATATGTGCCGGAGTTATGGTTCGCTTGGTCCCATCCTTGCGGATGACCTTAACAATCCAGCGTTTACGTTCTTGATCAAAGTTTATCGTTACAAGTGTCGTATGAGTCCACACGTTCAGTTCGAGAGCAGCTGCATAACATTCAAACCAATCAGCTAGCCGATCTTTTGGAGTAAAAACTGGCCAGTGTTTTGGGTAAGGAAGATATGGAAAATGGTTATAATAGACAGGATCATGCTAGAGTGTTGGCAAGCCAATGCTAATCCTGGGATGGACATACCAAGACAAGAAACTCGTAGCGTTTTCGCCAATTGTCGCCAATTCTATCGTTTTTTTCAATTATCAGAGCATCAACTCCAAGCATGCCAAGGCTTGCAGCTGTACAAAGACCAGCTTGACCAGCACCGATGATAAGAACTTCATGTTCTCCTTTCTCTATTTCCTCTCGACGTTTTTCAGACCAACCCTTCCGACCAAGAATCTCGCCGTGAATTGTACCACTGCTTCGAGTCGGACCTACCTTTTCTTCGAATCCCTTGAGCTCTGAAGCGCAAGTATATATTGTAAAAGCTTTCCAAGTATTTCGATCCTGTCGCAGTCTGATTACACCCCGACCAACGGCGACCTCGGTCTCAAAGTTGAAGAACATTTCGATCCAAGCAAAAGCGCCTTCTATATTAGACAAGACAGGTATCTTTCCATCTTCAAGCCTAATGCAGGAAATCCGGATTTTTGCAAGATACAGGACGAGAAACTTGTGGATCTCGTCAGTGCCATGAACTGTACGATGTTCCCAACTTAGAGCCAGCATATCTCGCCACCAACCGTCAGGGTGAATCAACCCAACAATTCTGTCGATATGACACTTCTCCATAGCCACTGAGAAATCGCGCATGAATGACTCTGCAATTGTGATGACGGTCTGTGACTGTGCATCATACTCCGACCCTTCCAAATTGAGCGATTTGGAAAGTAACGGGGAAGTGCTTTGCACAAAGGGAGTAGCCATGACAAATGCCAAGAAGAGTAGCGGGGAACTGGAGATTATATCCTTGATTTTGAGAAGAGCCGTTTGAGGCAAGAATGTTTAGATTCAGGATAGCGCCGGGAGTAGAACGATGTTAAGAATCAGACATTGTGGCCTTATCATGAAATGCTATAATACACCAAGGTGGTAGTAACGGTGTCAAAAGGTATTAAGAATCAAAC
>LXFE01002367.1:0-25100 GCA_001929475.1 Neolecta irregularis DAH-3 | reverse complement strand
TCATCAACTCCCGGAGAGAGCCAGAATCGATTTCTGCCTCCCGGAAAGCTATAGAAGTTAGAGTACCTTTGGCGCCAAATCTCTTTTAGATGAAGCGTCAAAACGTGATAGTATTGAAATTTCTTTTTTGACTTGAAGTCCATGGTACAGAAATTATTTATTGTAAATGGTTTTATATCTTTTTGACTGTTTCATACACAGAAATAATGTATCCAATGTTTGTCATATTATGTAACAAATATGTTGCTAGATGTTTCAGCGAGGTTCATCCCCTTTTGAGTCTGCGGTCGACCAAATACACCATCTACGCCATGACGTCTGTATCGGATATCAGGGTTTATGTCGGTCCTCAGTTGCCTCGTGAAAGTATTCTCACTTGTCTACAGCCTTGTTTTTGACGACCTTTAGCCGAGAGACGAGACTTGGAAAAGCTCTTTGAAGATTATGGCGAACTGAAGGACGTCCAACTTAAGTCCGGATTTGCTTTTGTCGAATTTGCCTCATCTCGCGATGCCGAGAATGCGATCAAGGGTATGCTCTGCGGCTGTTCTTTAATGCTGATAGTAAGATGTTCGTAAGTTGTTTTCTATCTGGAACCCCTTAGAAGGTTGTGCTAATCATTTGCAGATGGAAAGAAATTTTTTGGAGAGCGGTATGACTTGTTTTGCGCCCGAAGTCACTGAATTTGAGAATCAATGTAGAATTTGCTCAAGTCAGTCGAAGATATCGCGATGATGACCATGATCCTTACCGCCGTGGACCTCCAACCCGAGAGCCAATTAGGTCCAATAGACCTACACGAAGTGGCAATCGAGTATTGATCGATGGATTATCGACGGAAACGAGCTGGCAGGTTAGCTTTTCACCCTTCATTTCTGCACGTTCGGCGCTGTCACCGCTTCGTCGATGCCTCTAATATTGTATTCACCTTCATGTAGTGTTCTACGGATGAGCCCCTCCTACCGTGATGGGGCAACGATTGCCCAAGGACCTTGGCTCGTTTACGTCGATGTTGCGTTCCTTGTCATGATCGTTGATGCGCTTCGCCGATCGTTCTTTTCTCCGAGATTCTCCCCTATGTTGATGCTGACAAAACGTTAGGATCTGAAGGATTTCATGCGTGAAGCGGGTCAAGTTTGTTTTGCTGACGTTCCACGAGAGAGAGACGGACGAGGGTTTGTTGTTTCCTCAGCCGTAGCTGACTCCCAAGTGTTATTGAGTATGCTCAGAGAGAAGACATGCTCAAAGCGATTGAGACATTGAACGGCAAAGAGTGCAAAGGCCAGGTCATCACAATCACAGAAGACCCGGTATCTTATTTTGTACATCATCGAAACTAATCACAGAATCCACATGATGAACCAGCTTTCACTTCGCGACTCAGTAAAGAAGAACGATATGGATCTCGACCTGGGTATAGCCGGGAACGATCGCCACCGCGACGAGGAGGCTACGGAGGAGGCTTCGGCCGCGATAATCCCTCCTATAGCAGAAGCGATTGCTATCGACCAGCAGAAGATATTGGTTATTTTAGACGAGATGATCGAAGGGATGACCGACGAGACGATCGACGAGATGATCGACAGTCCTCCAGAAGAGACCATGACGACTACCGAAGAGCGCCTGAGCGGGATAGTAGGCGCAGAGGAAGCGATGACCGATCCAGATCTCGAACGCGACGCAGCAGAGACGACCGAGATTGACTGAGAGTATTGTGGAACTGCTCTGGATCATTGCTATTCGTGCAGGTCTTAGATTATCCCCTATTTTTCTCACATACGATTGATTAATTGTCTCTCTCTAGTCTTATATAACTTTATAGCTTAGAGAAATACATGTATCCGTGTCAAATCTTTCGGACAAGAATATCTACCTTGCTGGTTTTTTAACATAATTCTTGAACAGGGAGTAAAGCAGTTCCTCTAACTAATATTCAGTAGCATTATCAAAATAGAATACCGACAAGCCTGCTTAATTGACAAGGATCTGACATAAATAAAATGACCGCAAACCCCAGAATTCAACGTTGTGTCGCAAAACTCTGCATTCAATGAATTCGATAGATCGTCTTGTGGATCATTATAGACTCGATGGAGAACGTCTAGAGAAGATCAAGTCCGAAGGATCCGAAATATTTAAACGTCAACTGTCAATATGTAGAGCCCAAAAAGAATACATCATTCCTCAGTCAATCGAAGTTATCAGACTTCTCCCAGATTATGACGAACTGCCTGCGAAATATAGTCCTGAAATCGCTCTGTTCTCTGGGAAAAGCGGGCTGTGGGGTCTTCGACTAGGCGGACAAAGCGGGTATTTTATGTGTTTTATTATGAACATCAACGAAGATACAGAGTCTGTCAATGGATTGAATATTGTATATTATGACTGGCTTGATCGAATGACTCAATATGTCTGTCGTGGACCAACGTTGGTAGGGCATACAGATCTACGGGTCGATGAGATACGAGATTTTGGTAAAAAGATCGACTCGTCGAGTGTCTTATAATGTTGATGAATAGGACTGGCGCTGATTCGAATCTTTGGAGAACAACATGCCATCTGGAATTGCCAAGAATTCGTGAAATACCTACTCTCTACATTGACTTTTCGGAGAGAGATATATCAGAATTTTTTGCCGTCAACTGCCGTATGTCGAATATTTAGGATTACCGCTCAATAGTAGAACCTTGTTGCTCTCCCTTTTAGCCTGAAATGTTCTTCACCGAATCCCCGGAAGGACGAAAAATGGAGAACAATTTCGGATTCAGTTTTATTCGAAGGCTATGACGCTATACGCCAACCCAAAATTAAGCGCCTGAAACGAAAACACAGAATTTCTCGAAATTCACTTGCAGGAAAGCAACTTTGTCCAGTGTCTTGAGTTTGCATTCAGATAATCGTGTTATACACTCATTACAGTACTTGAATAAGGTTTGCGGCAAAGGAGGGTTTGAATTGTACTTTATTGTGTAACCCTTCGAGGACCATAATTGCCCTAAATATTACCGTCTATTTATATATTATACACAACAAGGATAAGCTCAAATTGAGTGCTACCTTTTCGAAATTAACACTTTGTCTTGATGTGAAGAAATCCAGTCAACAATGTCCCTGCATTGCTTCCCACCCAAAATTCGACCAAATATGACGAAAGAACGAACTATACAGACCTTCCGCAAGAATAATTACCGCATCGGAGTCTGGAATTTCAATTATTCTGCTAAAGAAACAGGGGAAAGTACCGTGAAATTTGAAGGGAACAGGCCCCTCCTTGCCCTTCTTTGTCCCATAACTTCTCCTTCCCACCACCCATCATCCTGAGTCCTTAAGACTATAAGAACATCATCTTTACAAAATCCGATTTCCTCGTCAATAGCAGCTTGATAATCATAGAGCGCCTTAACTAAAACGGATCAGTGATCTCTGACAATTATAGCTATAACCATAAAATAAAATCGGTCTGCCATCATCAGTATACTGGACCCCTCGGGCAGGTCCAACACTTCGACTTCTTTGATGGTTTTGTGGTAGTCGACCGGAAGTCGATCTGTAACCTTGGCGATCATCCTGTGGTCCCCATTCGTTCTGCGAAGGATATGACGCGAAATGTTGTTGAGGATATGGTGATATGCTTCGTCTATTTTGTCGAATTGCATGTTCGTCAATCAGATTACCATTTGCGTCAAATGCTATGCCAAATCGGTTAGGGGATCGAGATCCAGGTGGTAGAACTCCTTCCCTTCCTCTTGGCTGTGGGCCGGGGCTGATAGAATGAGGATGCATACTTGGTGAAGGAGAAGCATGTCGTTGATATGGATTCGGCGAAACAGATCGATACATGTCAGGATGAGCTGAGGGCGGTCTACTGCCGTAATATGCTGGATCCTGGAGTTGAGGTCGAGGACTTGGCGCTCGTGCAATTGGACTGGTGTGGGATCTCGGCCTATTTTGCATTGAATTTGGAGAAGCTGAGCGACGAATATCATCGAGTCCTTGTTGAGAGGAGTAGGCGGGAAAGTCTTCCTGGGGAACATAAGAATCAGGTGGACCAGTCCGTCTTTGTTGTAATTGACCAGGTCGAGGACTGGTACTTCTCATATCTCCTCGCGATGATTGTGATACTACTGCAGGAGTCGTACTTCGGAAATCAACTCGAGACGCTTGATTACGGGGTTGAGATTTCATTCCAAATGCTTCCTGAGTCTGCTGAACATACTTCGCACTGGTCTGTTTCATCTCTGCCGATGTAAATGCCTGGGGTGGAGCACCAAGAGTATGTCGTTTGACATTATTTGTAGTCCTTTGATCGTAAGACGACGACATTGGTGCTGCCTCAGGTGCAGGTGGATCTTGTGATCGTGGTGCCGGTTTCCTTGAAAATTTCGCATAACTCCCTTCTCTTTCGATTGGGGGGAAAGTGCGTTCCGACGGACTCCGATCTGGACTTCGACTATGGAAATCTGAACTTCGGTTGTAGGTGGCATTCAAAGGTCTCCTAGCCCCATTCTGTAACTCCGCCAACGCAGCTGCAATAAGATCAACCCGCTCTTCTTCTGGTTCTTCATCTGGGGAGAGCTGCCTTCGTTGCTGAGATTGAACACCAAGTACATTATTCCCAATTTGTAACATTTCTTGT
The DNA here is from genome assembly GCA_001929475.1 of Neolecta irregularis DAH-3. Classification (NCBI taxonomy): domain Eukaryota; kingdom Fungi; phylum Ascomycota; class Neolectomycetes; order Neolectales; family Neolectaceae; genus Neolecta; species Neolecta irregularis. The sequence goes on along the minus strand of LXFE01002367.1, from coordinate 20,464 downwards.
GTACGAGGATCCATCATCTGGTCATTCTCTAGAGCTTCTGGCGACGTGATAAAGTGGTTTTTAATTGGCGAAGGAGTATTGCGAATACTCCCACGAGAAGCTTCGGTCTTTGGCGACGACAGGTTTGTTTCCGAAGAGTTTTTGTTTCGACCGAAAATCTTTGCAAATTTGCCTTCCTTCCTCTCTATGGGCTTTTGTCTAGTGTCGATGCTCAAAGATTTCTGCGGAGAACTATGACCAACTTTCGCGTTATTGTCCGAGATTGATGTGTGCGAATAAGGGCTCAGAGCTTCTGGTGAAGCCCGACGATCACTGGATGAAGACATGACCGGACTCGTTGTTCGACAATATTGTGTAATACCATCAAGAGGATAATCGTTAACAACAGATTTCATTGGGTTTTCTTGCCGCGAATCACGTCGAGATAGAGCTTCAATTTCCTTAGTCGGACTCCTCTGCATAGAGTATCGGTTAGCGACTCCTCGGCCAGTGCCATGCTGTTGTCCATGTGAATCTGAAAACGCAGGGCCTGGTGTAGTAGGTCGATGGTTTCCATTGGAATAACTTCCACCTGGAGTCGTTGCTCGATTTTGGGAGGAAATTGGGTACCCAGGTGTACTAACTCGTTGTGGAGTATTTCCTCGTTCGTATCCTCCATTCGTGGAGTCGTATTTTGAATCGCGCATTGGAACAAACATTTCGGCAGTTTCTTCATCCGTGTAACTCTTCTTTCGAGCAGGAGTGTGAGAGTCAGCGTACTGCCTAGTGTAAAAATCCTCATCGTCCTCATCTCCTCGCCTGCTTAAAGAATTGCCGTTCGTATGTGGAGTATTCGATCGAAACTGAGGGTTGGGATCTCGTTGGAACTGGGCGACGGTATACGGGGTGTCGTCTTCTTCAACTCCAGTCTGTGCTTTGTGGAAATTACGGTACTTCGGCGCATCTGGAATCTCTTGACCGGTTGCCTTTTCATCAATGAAAATGTGAATGTCCTTCTCGACTTCGCATTGCTCGAGAGTTTTCCGAATCTTCTCACAAGACTTGACTTTTAACAACACGGAAAAGATCAAACTTATTACCTCATCATCGTTAACGCAAACGGTAGACGAGATATTTGCAAAAGACCAAAGATTGGATTTGAGGAAGTCAATACGTTCCTCTTCGAGGTCTTGAAATTTCTAAAGGTGCTAGTACGAATCTTACTATGGAATGACATACATCACAGACTTGTTTCCATTCCCGATTCCATCGATCAGTGGTCTCATTCAAAGCTTTGATCACTATCGAGTATTCTTTATCTAAATTTCAGGATAGTACATTTAGGGAATTCGCACGGCTGACCTGAACCGCAGCCTGCATCCGTTCTAACTTTTGATTATTCTACCCTGTCAGCACCAGGAAATGGAGGCCGGCCTACTTTCTCCAGTTCCCTCCCCATAAGCATATTTTGTTGTGCAATATATCCATTGACCTTGATACAATCGCCGTCATAGCGCTCTTTGGCCTTTTCAAGGTTTGTACATTGAGAGAGCTTCAATTTATGAAGTTTTTCAATCGGCAATTGTAACTACACTTGTTTAGTTCATCTTTTCTGTCCAGCACATACGAGTTTACGTCTTTCTCTTAATCCGCCAGAGAACTGATTTAATGGCTCTTCCAATTCAACCTTAAACTGCCCAGCAATGTGCAAGTGAGATGAAGCCATGGCTTCTGTTTCCGTTCTAACGCTATCTAGACTGGCTTTCAGTGTACCAATTTCGTGACTTCCAAGAGGCAATTTCGAGATTTTGAGCAATCGCTTTGCATGCTCCTCCTCGGCAGCCGCTCTTGAGGCCTATCAGAAAATGCTATCTTCCGAGAAGTTAAACTAACCTCTCCTTGTAAAAATATCTCAACTCCTCACATGTGAGCTTGGCTTCGCTCATGCGTTCTGCAAGCACTTCCACGCCTCTATCATCTCTCCCCTACCGCTGATCAGCAAGTCAGGTTAAAGGGGCTTAGTACCCAAAAGTTATTCGCAAAAGATTTCGGGACATGGGGTAAATCCGCGCACATGACAAGGAGCTATGTTGCAAGGAGGGGGGTTCAATTGCGGATATAAGCTGGATGAGCAGGATTGGTGAAAGTGCTGATAGACAACGGACTAGGTGGAGAGGTAAACACAAATTATAATACGCTTAGCCCAAATAGGCAGTTGTCCACAGCGTTTTGCCTGTTCTGTAAGCCTCTGATTTCTACACTGAAGATGTACTGTATGCACCAGAATATACGAGAAAAACAGGGCAGGACAATGCTAAACGTGCTCTGTAAATATGATGCGGGTAGCTGCAATCGCAAGCGCCGGTGGAGAGAAGCGCCATTACTGCGGTCGCTCTACTTCCGCTCGCTGGCCACACCATCCAGTCTTGAACGTACGCCCTTCCAATACGGGCAGTCCTTTCAAACTCGGCTCCTAGCCGGACTTCATTTGCGGCCATGTCTGCTCAACCCCCAGATCCTGGCCCGGTGTCTCCAAACTCATCATCCAACCGATACATCACTATAACCAAAGCTCAGATTAACTTCCTGTTATCTACTCTATCAGAGCAGAAATATTCTGCGGTAGTCGACCAAATCCATACTGTATTATCCTGATATCTGGAGAGCAATGACATCTATAGTTGACGGAATCTCAAACAACGATCCATGCTTACTTTCTCCGACGGTTGATCTATGGAAACTCAAAGGAATTGTTTAATATCATCCCCAAAGATGTGGAACTTTCTCAACTTGGATTCAGGCTTGTATGGACTTTATTCGTTGACACATTAGAATCTAATCTCCTAGCTCATTGAAGAACTACGCTTAGTTGCTCGTAAACCAAGTATTTCAGCGTGTTTTCGTGATGCTATCCAACTGGGGCACGAAGGTGAGGTCTTCAAAAATTTCGACTTGCATCGACTGTTTTCTGCCGTGGACTTGTCTCCCTTCGAAACTTGCACATTAGCCTTGAGTGTCTTACGTTCGACGCAACAAGATCTTGTCGAAAAAGGTTACTCCCTTCTCCCCGATGGCGCACTGACATGTCTAGCTACAGAAGTGTTCAAAGCACATGCAGATGGGTTGATTTCGACATTTTCAACCCCTGCGGAACTTGTGGATCTTCCAGCTGAAGAACTTGCTTTATTTGTACAACAGCTCAGCTCTCTTTCCTCTTCGTCCTTCCCGGAATCTCTGCAAACTCTTGTCCTCGATGCCATACCTAAGCGATATGAAGATGGAAATATGCCTGAGATTGTTCAACAGTCTGCAAGGTAGTAACAGCATTTGAAACCAATTGACCATATTAGTTTTTCGATTTCTTTGATGAAATTCCTCGAACTTTTATTCAAAAGCCTTGGTAGTGGTACTTCAGAAATATCGCCCAAAATCTATGGACTTTTCTCTAATAGCATCGATGACGATGTCCGTCCAAGCGAAAAGACCATTGTTGCTATACTCATACTACTTGTGAAAGAAGCGGAACAGGGAAATATGGCATTCAATCCCGAACAAATTGGGGTTGAAATTGCTCGTTTGGTATGTCCATCTTTCGCTTTGTTTTGTCTTACTTCGAAAGCTTCCAAATCTGAATTGGGCGTCGGTAGTCCTCGGGTTTGATCGATCGGATTTCATTATTTATGAACCTCAAGGCCTTGCCATAATCCTTGAGATTATGAGGTCCGCTCTCCGACATAAGGATGCTTTCCCTATTTTGGAGTTCTGGGGTCAATGGACTCATCAACGCGCCCAGCTATCTATTCTTCGAGCATTTACCAAGCTACCTCCCGAAATCTTTGATTTGTCCAAGTATCCAGGCCGCCGAATCGTCTCCATGGAAGAGTCTTCTGATGCGCCGGCGCCGGTTAAAGCGATGATTTCTAGCCTTGAAACGGGCACCTTCAATTCCCTTGATCTGGTTGAGCGTATCTTTTTGCTTACAAACCCCGAAACACTACCAGAAGGAGACGATTTTCTATCGGACGTTGCATATGCGGCACCCGACTTGGTCTTATTGGGCGGCGTTCAACTTGCGGTATTAGATTTTCTTCACACATGTATGTCTACTAAGCAATATAGGCACCTTGGGTTCCTCACCACGAGGCTCTCATCAGCAGACTTTTCCTCCATTTCTTCCACAGCCAACCTATCAATCTCATGGTCTTCTACAAACTCTTCCAAACTGCTCCGGACTTTCTCTTCACTCGGGTTCGAAACATCCTTGAGCAGGACCGTATGCAGGCTTCTCGAGTTTTAGACATAGCTCAGGAGCTTCGCATTCTTGAGGCTATTCTTCAAATCCGACCATACGAGCTTTCGTTAGAGCTTTCTTCCCTCGCATCTCGAAGAGAATATCTTAATCTTGAGAAATATGTCCGAGGCGAAATGAAGGGACCTCATAAAGAGGAATTTGTTACAGCTGTTCTTGAATTTCTTCGAGTCAAGGCAATGGCAGAAACGGAGCAGCGAGAACGACCTCATCAAGAGCCTACGACAATCGCATTGCAAACTGAGACCGTTGCTATCCTATTGCGGCCGACGTTAAACAAGAAGCGAGCATTCTCTTTTCACTCAAAAGCTGATCATTTTCAGGAACATTCCTCTTCCCCTGTACGAACACTGTGATGAGGTCCAAAACCTGTGTATCCAGACTTATCCACGATTGTTCAATATCGAATTCGACGAGTCTGGTTCGATCATTCGTCCAGTCAACGCAAGCAATTCTAACCTTCTCCCACCCGATGTCGAAGCTGAAGTCGACCAAGATTACAAGGAATTGTACAATAACAACAACACTAATGACACCTCCGCCATAAACCGTATCATCCTGAAATTAAGGGGGTATAAAAGATCACATGACCCTGCCGACCATGATGTCCTCGCTCATATGCTCCATGGTTTGTTTGACGAATACCGATTCTTCTATCAATATCCAACCCCGGCACTCGCAGTTACCGCCGTTTTGTTTGGGTCACTTGTCCACTTTAGACTTCTACCTGAAATACCTCAGGCCATCGCCCTCAGGTGCGTGTACAAAGCCCTTCAGCAACCTCCTGAATCGAATATGTATAAATTTGGAGTACAGGCTCTGCACCAATTCGCTGATAGAGTCCACGAGTTTCCCCAATATATGGCTAACATCCTTGCCATTCAAAGCCTTCAGGAGAATTATCCCGAAATCATCGATAAGATTGAGCCTTCCGGCGATCGTATTCCATTTCAAAGAGTTGCTTCTCCTCCCAGCCTTCATCAAGGAGGAGAGTCCCAAGAACCGGAAACCCCCCAGCAACCGCCTTTTCAGTCCATTGCTCGAGATGCAAGTGATGCATTACCATTACCCCAAGAAGATCTTCCAGAAGCTGCCCAGGACAAAGTCATATTCTGTATCAATAACACATCAGTCAGTAACGTTGATGCCAAAGTTAAGGAAATTAAGAATCTGTTGGATGATAAATATGTGCGATGGGCGGCGGACCATATCTTTGTCGACCGAGCCCGGCTCGAACCAAATCAGCACCCGCTTTATCTTCAAGTTCTCGAGACTTTGAATAAAAAACACCTCTATACAGCTATCCTAGATGCAACATATGCAACCATAATCCGACTCCTAAACTGTCCATCCACTCTCACAGAATCCACAGAGAAGCTTGCGCTCAAGAATTTAGGATCGTGGCTTGGGGGACTTACCCTCGCGCGTAATAAACCAATTAAACACCGAAACCTGTCTATCAAAGATCTTCTACTAGAAGGATTCGAGACGGACAGGCTCATCGTCGTCATTCCCTTCGTTACAAAAATACTTGAACAAGTTACTAAATCAAAGGTCTTCAAGCCCCCGAATCCCTGGACGATGGCCATGATCAAAACCTTGGTCGAGTTCTATCAAGAAGCGGAGCTCAAATTAATGCTAAAATTCGATATTGAACTTCTCTGTAAAGCTCTCGAACTTGAATTAAATGACATCATACCTACAACGCTGCTCCAAGCTCGACCTGGGATCTACGGCTTGAATTTACCGGATGGGCTTGATGTCGCTATTCATAGTCAAGAAGTGTACCTCCCCCCGGATTATATGACCACCTTCGATATTGTCAGTCAAATTGTTCTAGATTCAAGCGCGTTGGCTTATATTCCACATTCGGATATCCTCTCGGTTATTTCAAAAGCAGTTGATCGAACAATTCGAGAGGTGATCGTGCCTATCGTGGAAAAGAGTGTTACCATTGCCAGTATTACGACTCGCGAGCTTGTGATTAAAGATTTCGCGATGGAGGGAAGCGAAGAGCGTATGCGTCATGCTGCGCATCAAATGATCGAACAACTCTCCGGAAGTCTCAGCGATGTCACTGGCAAGGAAGCCTTGAAGATCAATCTTGGAAATAATTTCAAACTTCTTCTTTCAAACGATGGGGTCCACGAGGAAACAGTCCCAGAGAATGCAGTCAGTAGAATCATTAACGACAATATCGATTTAATTTGCAATGTGATCAGGAAGGTTGCGCAAAGCAAAGCTGTTAAAGATATCGACGACGCTCTTACTTCTGCATACCACCGAAGACGAAGACACCGAGAGGCAAAAACCGGTAAACCGTTCTTTGATTCAGCCGCTTCGCAGTATGCCATGAGCTTGCCATTACCATTGAGGCTTGCATCTGGAGGTTTAACAGCTGTCCAGTTATCTTTGTACGACAAATTTGCAGATATGGGCAATGCAGCGATTGCTGCTAAAATCACTAACGAACAAGCTCGCTTGAATGCTTCAATGGAAATGGCTAATGAAGTTGCTGCTTTCGGCGGACCCACAACCTCCGCATATGAGCAACGATTACCCGCTGCGACTATTGAAGCTTCCATCGAACGTCTTACTGTATGTGTACTTCCTGTTGTGGTTCTAATAACCTAGAATGTTGTTGCTGAATTCCAGAAGTTTGCGAAGGAAATCCCGGATACTGGTCGTTCTTACTTCCACCTTCCTCTCGAGCACGAATTGCCTCAGCAAGTTCAGCAGATTGTTCAATTCGCCAAGGATTTGGTCGCACGAACACAGAGAGATGATTACATGCTTACTGTCTGTCAGCAAGCCTGTACGAAATTGTTTAAAAGTAGCGAAATTCCGCTAGCACGTGAGGCTTATGCGGATCTCTTGACAAAATTTTGCGAAATTGCGCCAAGAGTTGGCAGAGAAGTTCAGATTTGGCTTTTGGACTTGAGTGATGAGGTTTAATCCGTTACAAGCGAAAGGCTGATTTCAGCGAAAACTTGATGCTCCAGTTATTTCGACGTTAGTCAATACCACCCTGATCAGTCTGCCTGATCTCGATATCAGTCTTGCAAGGGCTGTCCAGACTCGAAGCCGCCATTTTGTCTTGTTTGCCGCTGAGTTGCTTCAGATTCTCGTCCTTGGGCCTCGGGCCATTGTCACACGAATTCAGTTTGCTAATACTATTGAAGCTCTCGAAGGAGTCACCGAGCGAGAAGATACACACCCTCTCGTTAGCGAAGTCGTTGGAACATTTCGATCCGATAATGGCGAAAACTCTCTCTCGCAAGAACAACCAGATGACGATAAAGACAAACTCCTTCACCTATTCGTTACAGATTGGAATAAGTGTGTACAACGCTCCGTCCGTGAACACAACGATACTCCACTTTTGGCTTTCGTCTATCAGTTGCAACAAACCAAGATTATTACAGATGTCAATATGGCAACGATGTTTCTCCGAAATGCCTTCCAGTATAGTCTCGAATTTTTCGTGAAACAATCATTCACAGCTCAATCCTTCGTGTTCATTGACAACTACGCTAAGATGATCGCCTGTTTGGTAAGATTTCATGGCGAATCCGACAACAACCAAGAAGCAGAATCCGAACCGCCCTATCTTCAAAGAATTTTGGCAATTACCGTTTATGTTAGTATTAATTTTCACGAGACTCGGGATGATATGTTTCATCAACGCGCGATCTTCCGGTTCTTCAGTACTCTGTTGCATGATTTTTCAGTTCACGAGAGGGAGCTTGAAGCACGGAACATTGACGTTTATGGACCCATCACCCAGGCCTTCCTCTGGATGGAACCACACCTTTTGCCTGGCAACTCATTTGGCTGGGTACAGGCAATTACACATAGAAGCTACATGCCGAAGATGCTCGACAGCAATCATCCCAATGTAAGTTACCATCCAAGAGCTGCAGATAACATATATAGCGGCAAAAAGAGTACCTCAAGCTTTTGCAAATTCTTTTACAATATCTTTCTGAAAAAATCGCAGAGAGCGGATCACCTCTAGACGAAGCGATTAAAGCCTTTTACACTGGAGTGATTCGATTATTCATGGTCCTGGTTTACGATTTCCCTGATTTTGTGTTCTCAAATCATTTCTCCCTGTGTGAACCCCTTTCAATGAAATGTGTACAACTTCGAAACATTATCCTGAGCTCTTACGCGAGAAATTCGAATCTCCCGGACCCGTTTCAACCTGGCTTTAAAGTGGATCGCTTGCCAGAGATTTCACAAGCTCCTCCGATCGCCGCCGATTTCGAAGCCATCTTTAAGAGTCGCGGAATTGATATCAAGGATCTTGAGAATTTTCTTACTGCGCCTGGGACAGCCTCTTCCTCAACTGAGACTGCTAGACAATTCCTGAAAAGGGCACGTGAACCGATCCCTGAACATTCAAAGCCCTGGCAAAGCCCCAAGCACGATGTCACTCTCATTAATGCCTTGGTTCTTTATTCCATTATGAAGATTGAACAACACGCCAAGAACGAGAATCTTTTATTAGGAAATTTCCTCAAAAGGCCAAAATGGCAATCCCCACCCCTCACTCTCCTGCAGACATTTTACAACGAGCTTGATCCTGAAGGCATTCCCCCGATTCAATTCCTGCTCATTAACTCTTTAGGTCGGTTCATCTTTCTCTCTGCTGTCACCGATCAACTCCGATTCCCGAATAGTCATACTTACTGCGCCGTCTGTATATTATTAACTCTCTTCTCCACCACCAACAGCAATACAGACGACATCTACGCTCGAGAGCAAATCACTCGGTTTGTATTCTGTTATAAACTTATCCTAAACTTAGTGTCCTCCTTGAGCGACTAATTTGTAATCGACCGCATCCATGGGGCCTTTTGATTACCTTTACCGAGCTTCTCAAAAACGAATCCTACAACTTCTGGAAACTTCCCTTCACCAAATCTACTCCAGAGGTAATCCTCTCTATAACCCTTTTAATTAACACTTAGCTCGAGAAATTGTTTTCAACCCTTCAATATACCCTCAGGCCCCGATCAGTTGAGGAATATTCCCGTTGAGTCTTGTATCCGATACCCCCTATACAGTCCTTTTTACGAGTATTCAAGTACCCACACCCACCTCTCTTTGCATTATATTCGCTGCTGTTTTCTATCCAAGCGGGGTTCCTTTTTTGCTTTTGCATCACCTAAGACGGAGGCGGTTTATGTCGTGAGATGGAAAATTGTAACATAAAGTTTTCGTCGTTGTAGATAGTTCAGGGAGGCGCATATATAATAAAATGTTGTCACCAGAATAATATATTATCATCTTATGTTTGTTTGGTTAAACATTATTTTGCGCCACATGTTTGCCGACTCTTCTAATCTTACTTTGCTTCTCTCTGATCCTATCAAAGTATGAATTGCTTGGCCTTTGATGTCGATAAGCTTTCGGAGATTTTGTATCAGCATGGAGCAAGGGAGAGACGAAATAGACTCGTCAAGATAATTGAGGCAGAGGCTCTGTTCAACAAACAATCCAAGTATAGCTCGGCTGTCCCAAGCTCTTGACTCGTTTAGATTCTTTCTAAGCAGAGAGCAGCTCCTTCAGCGAGCATTCAAAATACAATTACGACTTCTCGAGCTTCTTCATCAGCATAATTGGACAGAAATCGAATGGCACCATGTTGGCCAATTGATGGATGATCCTCTGCCTTTCACACTTCACGAAGGGGCGTTTATCCCAGTCATCAAGAACCAGGGCACAAAAGAACAGATCAAAGAGTGGATCCCTAGATGCGAGAGATATGAGATTTTGGGTATTTGGTCGATGATTTTGTACAAGTCTAATCAATCAAGGCTGCTACGCTCAAACAGAGCTAGGACACGGAAGTAACGTTCAAGGACTTGAGACTATAGCGAAATATTTGAAACATACAGATGAATTCGAGATTCATACGCCGAATCTGCAGGCTTCGAAATGGTGGATCGGAGGATTAGGACATATGTGCACCCATGCAGTTGTTCAGGCGAACCTCATTCTGCCAGATGACCATAGTAAACCCAAGGGATTTGGCCCTCATTTGTTTATTGTACCTCTTCGTTCATTGAATGACCATAAACCGCTTCCTGGATGTACACTTGGTGATATTGGCCCCAAAGTTTACGGTGGCTTCGGCAGCATTGATAACGGATTTGCGAGATTTGATCGTGTTCGAATCCCTCGGTCGTATATGCTTTCGCGAAACTCAAAAGTCACATCTGATGGAAAGTTTGTGCCAGCAAAGCATGATAAATTGAGCTATGGAAGTATGGTCGCGTTACGAGCCATCATGCCGGAAACCGTTGGATGGGATGTCGGAAGAGCTGCCACGATTGCAATTCGGTATTGTTCGTTCAGAAGGCAATTCAATCCCGATGAACATGGGCTGGAACGACCCGTAATTACGTACAACTCGGTAAAACGACGTTTATTTCCCATTCTTGCTCAAGCCTATGCAATTTTATTTGCAGGCTGTGAGATGAAGCAATTATATCATACCATGCTTGATCGATTGGTCAATGAAGAAGATATTTCGTTGCTTGCAGAAACTCACAGTTTGAGTTCGGCCTTGAAAGCAGTCTCAACGTGGGACGGTGTCAGAGACATGGAAGAAGCCAGAAAGTGTATGGGGGGACACGGTTTCAGTGCATTTAGTGGAATCGGTCATATATTTGCCAACTCGGCGCCTAGCCAAACTTATGAAGGTAATTGTCTTTATCGTGGACCACTTTTGAGCATTTTAGGTGACAACTATCTTCTATGTCAACAAACAGCCCGTGGAATTCTGAAGCATGTTTTAAGCGGATCCGAAAACAAGGATTACCTATTACCTCGATCTTCTACGTATCTGAACCTTCTGAAAGAGGGATCCCAGGAATTTTGCAAGGCTAGATGTCAGGTGAAGGTAGCCACAGACTGGCTCGATCACAATGTTCAAATTGAAGCTCTATCAAGAAGAGCAGCATCACTGGTTGCCGAACTTGTTGAGAAATTTCGGGAGAACATCGATTGGAATGACTTGAATTGGCATTGTGTACGTGTAACGAGAGCGCACGCAGAACTTTACATTATCAATGCATTCATCAGGAAAATAAACAGCATCGAAGATGTTGCGATCTCAAATATTCTCAAACACTTGAGTCAAATTGTACATTTTCGATATTCTTCTACTGCTAATCCTATTAGCTGGCTATGCACTACTTGACAGAAGTCTCGTCAGATCTTTTCGAAATACAATTCGTCTCCCCAGAACAAATCCGATTACTCCGTGATCAATTTAGCAAAAGTATCGACGATCTTTCTCCGCATGTTCTTCACTTGACAGATGCTTTCGATTTTACGGATTACGAGTTGAACAGTGCATTGGGAAGTCGATCTGAAAGTCCGTATGAGAATCTCTGGAAAGCTGCTCAGGCAGACCCTACGAACATCGAGAGAAAAGATGATGTCAATCTGGAGTTCACGAAATATATCAAACCAATGCTGGAGTTCCATAAGAAGATTGGGAACAGTAAACTCTAGTATTACTTTTACTTTAAATACTGAATGCTTTTTTATTTAACATGATGTACTAGACTGTATTGATGTATTGAGTTCTTGTATCGACGAGCCGAGGATTTGGCTGTGATTTCCCCGCATCACATGTGGAGCAACACATGTGGAGGTTTTTTCCCGACCATTCTCCCCAAATCACACTCCGCCATGAAATACACAGACTCCGTTTTTCAAAAGGATATCTTTGTAGGGAAAGTTTTATTCTGCACTGGTGGTGCGGGCACAATATGTAGAGGTCAAGTTGAAGCTATGGTTCAACTCGGAGCTAATGCTGTGATCGTTGGGCGGAGACAGACTGTTCTAGACGTATCTTATCCGAGCTTCTAGAGATCCGATTCTGATACCCACACAAGGATGCCGCAAAAGAGATTCAGAAATCGAGGCCTGGTTCAAGAGTCTTGGGAATCTCAGCCGACGTCCGAAATTTCCAGGCACTGGAAAAAGCCGCTCAAATAACAAAGAAAGAACTAGGAAGAATCGATTTCGTTATTTGCGGAGGCATATATCAATTCTTGTAAGCGCTATTTATGCCCTAGCCGCGGGAAACTTTTTGGCAGATGTCCTAAACTTGTCCGCAAACGCATTCAAGAGCGTATTCTGAAAGAAATCCAAACTAGAGACTAATGCTAAAGGTTATCGATATCGATTTACTAGGTTCATATAATACCATCAAGGCAACCTTGCCCTACCTAATTGAATCGAAAGGTGATATTATATTTGTATCCGCTACATTGCATTATAACGGAGTACGTTTGGGACGTCCTACTCTCTGATAAGCAGATACCGTACCAAGCGCATCCTTCGGCCGCAAAAGCTGGAGTTGGTATATACTGTTATTGCATGTCAATTGACGAACCTAGATGCTTTATCCAATGTACTTGCGGTTGAACTGGGACCTCGTGGAATTAGGCAAGCGCTTGTCATTGTATTCGCTTACGTTTAAGATCGAATGTCATTGCACCTGGGCCTATTGGAGAAACAGAAGGAATGATGCGTTTAATGCCCAAGAGCTTGAGTGGAGAATCTCTTGTAAATGATATCCCTATCCAGCGAATAGGAGCGGTCAAGGATATTGCGGATGCTACGGGTTTGCTTCATTTAGAATGTGCGGTTCTTAGACTTGACAGTGTTTTTATTCTCACCAGCAGCTTCTTTTATCACTGGACATATCTTGGTAAATGCCCTTGTCTCTGTCAATCTGATAATGATAAGGTTGTTGACGGAGGAGCGTGGCACCGCCTTCAGTTGATGGGCAGGATTCCATATCCTATGTGCATCCTGGAACCTGAGAGACTGTTCATGGAAGTACCTGCAAAGGGAGAAAAGTCAAAGCTCTAGAAATGCCAGTGATATATCGCCTATCTTTATGCCTTTATTCCTCATACAGAATACTGCCACCTACTACAATACCTTTTTGATATCAGCAATGCTCTTCCCTGTTTCCTTGACATATCTATCAACAAGTTCGTCGTAATTCTTGTTGTTTTGGTCGGCTTGTAGCTTAAGACGTTCAAAGTCTTTATCTTTGGCATGGAGCTCTTTTCGCAAGGCTTCAACTTCTTTAGAGATCGATGCGTATTTCGTAGCATCGCTGGATCGAGCTCTGAGTTCGGCAAGTTGCTCTTCGTATCGAATGGCGTCGTTTAGGAGGAGGTAGAGTCTGTTGAGGATTCTTCCGTCATCAGCTCATTGGTAAAAAAGACCAACTCACAAGCTCAAGAACAAGGTAAATCCGCAGAGGTACATGTTTCTCTGGCTGTAGAATTTTCGCGCTTGCATGTCCGTCCTATAGGAATCTCGCACCCCAGTTTCGACATTCAGAGAAGCCTCTTCGGTGACTTTAAACACTCTGTTGACCGAATCGATGAATAGAACCAAGACAGAAATAAACATGATCTAAAGGATCAGAATCATGACCTGTAGGGGGTTTGTACCTTCATACCGTGCTTGAGTTTGGCAATTAACGGGGATGTGGAGATAAATTTGAACAATTTTCGTCTCCATGTAAAAGGAATGGGGAGAATCAATGCGCAGAAAACTCCCATCTCGAAGATGAGAAGCACAAAGACAAGACTGTAGTATAGAGTCATTTTTGTATTTAGCGGGTGGTTGGAGGTGTAGGTTGGGTGTGATGTAACGGAGATGTGGAACAAGTGACCTTTTGCGGTGTGGTGGCGTTTCGGTGTTCATGATCTTGATCACAACTTTACAATTCCATTGTGCCTTAAACTGACTGATACATCGGTACGGGGAAATTTATCCGCCCCGTATTCTTCTGGGGAAGGGGTGTTTCTAGACTTGATATATAGCATTCATACTTGATTAGATTTGTTTACTCCAGCTAAAGACGGGTGAAAATATGATACAGTCTCAACGGGGGAAGATGGCTAAAATGATAGGGGGAACAATGCAGTCATATCTATTGGCGGTGGTTTACGGTGTGTTATCGGCGGTAGCCTGGAGAAAGGGCTTATGTCATGATGCTGGACTAAATCGGAGTAGTCGACCGTGCGGATGAGAAGCTGTGCTGGGCTGCAGAAGGAGATGCATATATGCGGTGCATATACACCTGGGACGAGACATGCCGCGGACGGAAACCGGCTTTGGAGATAGCAGGCAGCAGGAGTGCTCCAACAGCAGGTCAGCGGGCGAATGTTTGAGATATCAAGCTTTATTGTACTTGTCTTGGAGGGTGGGCCAATCGGACCCGAGGAACGGCGGGAGGACTCAGTGAGGCAGCAGGGGGGACTCCAGACTAGTGGGCTGCCTGCTGCGATACATGCCGATAATACACACGTGGGGGGGGGAAGGGGGAGGGCGATCTGGGTCTGGCTGGCTGCGGGGGACAGGCACACTGATGCTGCGAGACTGATGATTAACGGGCCGCCGAGTGGCAGCCACCAGGGCACTTGCAGACGGTCTTAAAGGCATTTGCAGCTGGGCGGCCGCACGGATGGGGCGGCCGGCGGAACATGCAGTTAATGCGACTGCGCGTAAGGGTGGCGTGGGCGGTGTCTCGGTGTGAGACCCGGGCTCTTACTGGGGCGCGAGCGCCGGGCTGGTCGCGGGCGAGGCCTCTCTCCAGCAGCCGGGGCAGCAGCAGCAGCCGGGGCCGTGTTTGCTGAACGAGCAAGGCCAGGAAGGGGGCAGCCAGGCGGGGCTGCCCCGAGAAAACTACAGAGCCCCCTCCCCTGCCCATGCCCTATATGCCCCTCCGCTTTATATTCCACCGGCCGTCCTCCGCGATCCGCGCGGTCTGCTGCCGTCTGCCGCGGTCTGCCGCTGTCCGCAGGCGCGCTCCTGTTGCCGCGCGCGCCGTGGATGTATGCTTGTAATCGTTTGGACGCTCTTAGGCCGCAACAAACAGGATGTCTTAGTTCGCGAGCAGCTATTGGCCGGGCGTGGCGCTGACGGTGTTTTGGCAATCAAGCTGGAACTTTTGCTGCGGCACACTTCCGACTCTCATTTGGCGCCCGATCATCCATCCCAAAACCCTCAACCAGAACTTTGGATAATAAATACCCAACTGCCCCACTGGGCACCCCACCATATCTGCGACTCTTCCTATAACCCTGCCCACCCCCTAAACACCTGCCCCCCATCCGAGCCTGCCTTCTCCTTGCCCACGTCGCCCCAGTTGTACCATATCCCGTATAGCGTACTATGCCCGGCCCTCTCGCCATTGAAACCTCGATCCGCCGCGAATCTTTTGTCAAGGATTCCTTCGGCATAACATTTCACAAGGAATATCTCTCCGAGTAAGTCTTGTTTTCTCTTTCTCAACAGTCGTTTGGTATAGCAAGCGGCTTTAGATGCCTGCTTTTTCTCGGTCGGGTGGTTTCCTCAAGAGCTTGCAAGTTGGGATATCGTTCCTAGTTGTACTTCAGATCACATTACTCTCTCCTTTGAGTTATTTCTCTCTCCTCTGGCCGCCTGACGTGTCTGTTACCGAACTTTGAGCTTTTTATTGCGCCACGCGACATCTTCTATTGTTTGCCAAGATGCTTACTGACCTGTCTAGACACGCGGAATATGTCTCTTACTTCAATGAAACCGATCCTACCGCATACTTGCCAAAACTGGAGGCTTCCTTCTGTCGAGACTTCTCCTGTTGCGGAAAGACACTTGAAGACCTTCATGACCTCCTTCAGCACTATGAAGAACAGCATGTCTGCTGTGAAGAAGACCCTATCAACACAGCCCCTGACTGGGATGCCGAGAAACAGCCCATCGACTTTGCTGCTATGAAGCGGCGTGCTCTACTCTCAATGGGCGATATATATGCTTCCGACACATTTGACGATGACGATACACTCACCGCATTTGATACAAATGTTGTTAGAACCTCTGCTTCCCGAAAACGCTCATACAACTCTGCTTCCAGTTCTGTATACAACTCACCCATCGCCGCTACTCGGGACGTCTTCTCCTTCTCTACGCCGTGTTCCACCCCCACCTCCTCTGTTCCTCCTACGCCCCACCTTCGCTCTTTATCCGATGATGGTGAAGATGTCATGATGGGCAGCGTGATGCAACATGGTCCTCCGACTTCAGCTGAAGACTGGATGTCTGCAAACGAAACCCGAGGTGAGAGTCGGCTCGCAAAGCGAGTTCGCCGTTCTTCAATGGCCGTTATCCAATCCCCCGGAATCGTTCTAACCGTCAATGGTTCCGAGGAACAGCCTAGAGAACAACATGTTCCGGCGACTAAACCCTATAAATGTGGTGCTCCGGGCTGCGACAAGTCGTACAAGAACATGAATGGACTCAAATACCATAGAGTAGTATGTTGACACTTGTCTTAATGTCCTGACCTTTTAGCATGGTGCTTGCAACCAGAACGCCATGACACAGCAGGCTGCTGCTGCAAATGCGCCCGCAGCCTCACCATCTGACTGCCCTGTGGCTTCAGGCAAGTCAAGTCCTTCGCCACTTCCTCATCCAGAACCAATCGTTGATACAGAACGTCCTTATGGCTGTGATGTATGCTGCAAGAAGTACAAAAATCTCAATGGTCTCAAGTATCACAAAACACACGCCCACCGGTCGATATCTAGACAATCGACGCCGAGTGTTGAACGGGTTGGCATCTGTTAATCGGATGCATCCTTTTGTTTCTTAAAGCGTTTGTTTCGGCGTTCCTCGTCTCGGTTTCTTTTGGTGTTCTGGAGCGAGTATGCTTTCGAGTTGTTGGAGTTCTTCGTTATATCCAATTACCGCGCCCAAAAATTTTTGGTTTCAGTTGTTCCATGGACGATGTTGTACACAGGGACCCTACAGTCTATATCGATATTTGCCTTGAAAACGGCTTCTACACTTTTCTAATTCATCTTGGCCGTCTTCACCGTGCTAAAAAACCCTTTCAATCCCCAAAGCTGTATCTTTATCGGACATTTTTCAAAAAGTTTTGTTGTTCACATGTTTTGTTTTTAGATTTCTTGTGTTTCGTTCACCTACTGTAAAGCTGTGCCTATAGTAACTCATGAATACAATTGGATATGATCGTCTGTTTGCATAGCATTGTTATTATCTTGTCTACTAAGTCTGTCCCCTGTTTTGGTCGTTCTAGATTAGTCTCTAGGCAGCATCTTCAACAGGGTGATTTGTATGTTTACACACATTGGCGCAAATATAGTTGCTACCAAAGTCAGTCATGCAAACCAACCAGTGGAGATCCCTTCGAGACTCTGTTTGACCATCCGATGGTTTATCTCGGGGTCGGAAAATCTAGGATTCCTTCTCAGACTTGTCTAGCAAAAGATCTTATCATGGGAAACAAGTTTAGTCGAGTTTAAGTGTTTGACATTGTCTTTCTGACATGTGCATAGACACTGCCGGATATAAAAGTTCCAGGGACCGTGCGATGCCGCTCTATTTAACAACCATCTAGAATCAAACCAATTATGCCTTGCAGAGCTGCCTCGCCAAAGTCTTGGAGGTTTAGTTATTTGTCTTAATTAGCAGTATATATCGGTTTGAAATACACGAGCTAAATTCAAGTTCCCCTCACGCGCCCTAATATAGATGATTATTTTGTTTGTGTATCAGACAAGCTAGTTGATTTATCCTGGAACATTAGAAATCGCTGACATCAAGTTTCACAAATCAAACTGAAATAAAAATTTGACAAACCATCGGCGATCCTTGTCCACTACAAGTTTTCTCTTCAGGATTGTTTTTATTCTGTAAAGTTAAATATTCTATCCATCGTCTGCAACAACTTCAAGTACGTATCGTCGCTCTGGACACAATCAGGCGTCAAATTTCCACCAAATTAATTTTCTGTCCCTTTAAAGCCTAATTTCATGTGAAATAAAGCCTAATTACATGTGAGATATTATCATCGGACATAGCACCTCCTACAACTGAAAGACTATGTTCTTTGACCATTAACTGGAATCATCGTTAGATGTATGTTCAAAGTATTACATAGGCATACCGACTAGTGAACACGTCTAATTATTAAAAGGAATATTAATAGTTACATGTGAAATGTTATCATTGGACGCGTACCTCGTTTCTGAAAGAGGGTACTCTGCTCGAATACGTATTCCTTTAACGGTCACGTAATTAAAATCATCGTTCTGTTCAAGTCATTTTCAGGACACAATCTAATTACGCCGCACTAAACTTAAATATCCAGTTAAATCTAATTATATTCGGACAGGGTACCGTCTAAACTGCGCAACATAGCGGGGCAGATTAATATCGGTGGAAGCGGGACGTTAGAGCTTAATACCAGCATATTGGTCTGAATAAGGCTTTGAGCCAAGGTATATTTGATAGTCCAGGTATCGGTAGACGAGCTTGAAGATCAAGACAGGAAATCGAGAGAAATAGTGAAAGTCAATGTGACATGATCTAGAGGACAACCGTCCGAATCCACACCACCCCTGGGATTTGTCATACGAAGCACGTAGTATCATTGGTTATCTGATGGGTTTCTATTATTATACAAATAAATGTATAATCTATCATTAGGGGAAATATTAAATATACCATGTACTGATCGATTGATACGCTACAAGAAACGAGCAGGGTTGATCAATGTAAGTAACATAGGTGATATAATCCGGGACTTTTACGAAAACGGAAACATATATACAATAACGACCGATTACTAATACTTTTTCTCAACTTGATTAGCAATATTCAGTCATCCTCGAATGAATGGATGGATTAGAGCTTCTTTTGGAGTAATTCGTTTCTCGGGAAGGAGGTTTAAGCATTTATCCAAAAAGTCGACAAAGTTATTTAATAATTTTAAATCCTGGGTGGATAAATCGGGTGAATTCGACCCGATCAATTTCGATTTTAAATCTTTAACGGGTTTTGAAAAGTTGCAAGTTTTCACGAGAATCTGAATTGTCAGAGTTGAAAGTCAGGGGAGAGGACTTTGCCGGTATGTCTGTCTAATTCTGAACTTTGAAAATTGAATTGTTCGTCGAAATGGAGATGTGTGAAATCGCCCTTTTTTAAGAATTTATTGTTAAAGCGGCCTCGACATTCCATTATCAGTTTAAGCATTTGGTTATTCGAGCGGCCTGGAAACAGGATTTTACCGCTATATAGTTCGTATAGGGTACAGCCGATTGACCATACGTCTAGACTGAAATCATACGGAAGACCAAGAACTGTAATCAGTTTCTGGTAAACCTGGGATAATACTGATTTCTGGCGCGCGGTAGAATCGACTTACCAAGTATGGTGTGATATCATTTTCTGAAGCATCAGATGCAGAGCCCAAATCGCAGATTTTCAAAACATTTCTCGCTTCATTGACCTAGAGTTATTTAATACCGGTGCAGGAGACTTGCAAGGATATTATCAGGTTTAATATCTGCATGTAAAATGTTACATTTTCGAAAAAGACTGAGACCCAAAAACATTTGTTGAGCGTAGATCCTTACGGCTTTTAAATTTATACCCACATCCCTGCCGAATTTTTTCAAAACTTCACGAAGGTTGATGCTAACAGGGTAAGCCAGATAATACATGACGGACACCTTGATGATTCAAAGACGATGCATAGGTGGCTTTTGTGGTCGAAATGCCTGTCCATTCGAATGATATGTTTACGGTCGTCGGGATCTGCTTCCATCAACTTTTTAAGTATTCCAATTTCCTTGATGCCGGCTTTTCTCATGGACTCGTTGTTTCTGACGATTTTGATGGCATATTGTTTGCCGGAGAGGTTTTCTGTTACTTTGACTACGGTGGAAAACATTCCTTTACCCAGATTTGCATTTACGACGTACCGTCCATCGACGAGTTCTCCCATGATTACGCGATAGTAGCCCTCTGCATCGTCCCAGTTGTCGAGGAGACGTTCGTCTAGTTGGCGGGCGAGTGGAATTGAAGGTTTGAGTGTGGGGAGAGGGTGAGAGAGGGGAGGATCAGCAAACATGTCATCGTCGGCAAACATATCTAGACTATTGTCTGCAGGAGTAGTTTTATCGCATGCAAAAGAGGGAAGTTCCTTTTCTTCTCTGTGTTTTTCGTCGAGTTTGCGGTCGTTGATGGGGTCATAGTCTGCGGCCGAGGGACCTTCGATGTCGACGGGGTCAACTTGGGCAGCTGGTTTTGCGAGAGAAAAAGTAGCGTTTTCTAGAG
>LXFE01000156.1:0-23315 GCA_001929475.1 Neolecta irregularis DAH-3 | reverse complement strand
ATATGTATGTGGCAAACGAAAATAGCAAATTGTAAGGTGGGAGTATGCCCAAGCTAGTCCTACCGTAAGGAATACCAACGTGAACAGCCAGAGATTGGGAATATAAAGTTCCCTGCGGTGCTCTCGCTCACCACTGGTTAGCAGTGCTGACGCACCGCCACAGAGGTCCATGCAGCGGACAGTTAGCTCTCGACCTACTAGCAGGAACCTTAGCCAAATGCCGATATCAAGCTCGATGCGGTCCGGAGAGACTGGCAGATTCAATAACTTATTAGCGGATTTAGGAAAATTTGAATTGCTTTTTGCACCATAGATGCAGTGACTCGGTCGCATGTTAGTGGCTATTGAGAGTATCAAATTTTGTCACCCACTCAGAGTTTTTATTTTCACGTGCAAAAGTAAACCTTTGACGAAACAAACCTGTTGAATTTTCCTCCTCCACTGAGACATGGCTCGTCCCAGAGCCCGCCAAAAGCAAAGATCCTCGCGTCCAACTCTGAGCAAAAAACCCTCTAAACGCAGGCGTAATGTTGCTATCTATGGGAATGACATCATCAAAGCAAACTGGAACAAAAAGCAGACATTATTGCAAAAGTATGAATCTTAAGAGCAACGTTGAGTAATTTAGTTATCAACGATTAGGATTGGTTTCAAATCCAAACCCTGTAACTGGGGGAAAGGAAATGCTATATCCTCCGAAAGAACCAACTGCTGAAGAACTCAAGGACATAGCCAAAAGAATAGGGCATAATGAAGCTATCATTCAACGAGACGATCAGGGAAACGTAATCAATATTATTTACGGAAAGGAGATTGGTTCAGATGAAGAGATAGAACCTGAAGAAGCAAAAACAGAGGTCGTTAGAGGTATATATGATTTAGTTCATGATGATGCTGACGAACTCAGAACTTGAGAAACAAGCAAACATAGACTATAGCAACCCAAGGACTACATCAGAGAATGAAGCCAGCTGGTTGGAACAGCTGGTAGCGAAGCATGGGGACGATGTACATGAGATGGCTCGTGATCGACGTTTGAATCCTAACCAAAATACCACTGGGGAAATTTCGAGGAAACTTAAACGATGGGGAACTTCATGTAAGAAAGACTAGTGGGCCTTTCCCGTCAATTATAAACGACATCGTTTGTCTGGTTTTAGATATGAATGCTCGACTGGGAACGTGGTTATCCGTTCTCACTGTATTATTGTTTTATTATTTATACGTGAAGAATATACATGCCCTTATGTGAAATAGCGCCTTGCCATCACCGTTTGGGTAGTTGATTGCGACCCAACTGCCCTACTAACCAATAGTATGCTCCCACCACCGCTTATCCAATTATCCTGTAAATTGCAGTGTTATGAATGGGGTGTCTTGCTTTTCTTGAGTAACTCTTCCTCAAACTGTCTAGGAAAGCCAGGATCAACATCCGCAGTCGCACGTTTCGCCCAGGCAACCTCGGACAGCGATATAGATCCTTCAAAGCGGTATGCTGAAGTACTGTTCAACTTATGCCATGTTCTCATATCTAGCTATGGATGGGGACTCATCCTTCCGGTCCATCGACCTCTTTTCACGACAACTGTGATCTGAAAACCCTACTCTCTGAAAATCGTTCACTTCTCGGCGATAAAGTGTTTTCTCGCTTCGATGGCGATCTCCCGTTCTTATTTAAGGTACTCTCGATAGACAAGGCACTATCAATCCAAGCCCATCCAGACAAAGACCTTGCGAAACGTTTACATGCCGATGATCCCAAAAATTACAAAGGTCTCTCATCAGGCGGATTGAATTTAAGATATAGATAGCAATCACAAACCGGAGATGGTTATTGCAATTACTCCATTTGCAGGTCTCTGTGGCTTTCGACCAATTGATCAAATCAAATCGTTTCTCTCTTCAGTTCCCGAGTTTTCCGAACTAGTCGGTGAAAATCACGAGTTCTCTTCATCTATAAACTCTGACTCAAAGGAGGCTTTGAGGTCCCTATTTACAGAGTTGATGGAATCCAGCGAGACTAAAATCAAGGAATTATCCAATCAACTTGTTTCTCGAATTAGGAAGTATGGGTTCAAAGAGGATCCAGAGTTGGGAGATTTACTTCTTCGGCTCAATGAACAGTATCCTGGAGATATAGGATTGTTTTGTGTGTTTATGATGAATTATATCAAACTTCGGCCAGGAGAAGCAATGTTTCTTAAAGCAAAGGACATTCACGCTTATTTATCTGGAGGTAACCAACTTGATTACTTGTCAATAAATTCAAGATGCGATTGAATGTATGGCAACGAGCGATAACGTTGTTCGTGCAGGATTTACGCCCAAATTTAAAGATGTCAAAAACTTGGTATCCATGTTAACATACGACTGTGGGCCTGCGGAATCTCAAAAGATTGAACCATGGCCTTTTTCTCGTGCAACCGGAGATGGGAAGACGGTGTTATTCGACCCGCCGATTGCGGAATTCAGTGTGCTATTGACTGTCCTGAATTCTGGAGAAAAGCAGATTATTGAAGGATTATCTGGGCCAAGTATAATGATTTGTACACAGGGAGGAGGGAAGATTATCGTTGGAGGCAAGGAAGAAAAAATGACTACCGGAAAAGTAGTCTTTGTGGGTGCAGATGCTGAATTAGAAATTCGATCGGAAACTGAGAAATGTGTTATCTATAGAGCTTTTGTTGAAGTTTAATAAAGGTGTTCCTAGGGAGTATAGCACAGAACGCGCCCTAAACAAATTTCCAAATCTTTTTACCAAATTGATATCACATAGCTTCCATTCGAATCTTACTAGCTATTACAGAAATGTTCAATGATTTCGCTCAGTTTATCTTGAGCAATCTCGGTTCCGATCAAGGACCTGGAAATTTGCTCCTTGATAATATCATCTCCACAGACCTTTTCCTTTGTCTCGCGAGCAGTCTTGACGATCTCATTAATTTTTAGAAACTCTCTAACAAATAGCATGGGGAGGTTGCATGCTGCAGAAACATAGGATGGCAATGCTTCTGGGCCCGTTATGGCCAATTTTCCGAGATACTGCGCCGCTACCGTATTTGGATTCTCCCTAAGGCCCTTAGCACAACTATTTTCATAAGCTTGCAGTTTAAAGAGTAGAATTACGTGAGCATATCAAGCTTCAACTGATCACACACAACGTTCCTGAGCTGTTCATCCGTGACCCGAGGATTCGAAAGATATGTATTAACGATATGTAACGAGTTTTTTCCGTTGTCGATACATTGCTGGAGCTTTGTTGAAGATACAAGAATCGCAAGGAATGATATAAGAAGGAAATTCATGGCTCTTTTGCAGTGACTCTGAATCCTTCGTCCTTTTATAATGCGAGAGCATGTCTCAAACTGTAGCAGTCTATATACTTAAATACCTGATGCCTTCAGGGTGTGAAGACTACATGAGATCCCTCAAAATTACCTCTCGCAAGGATGATGTTTTTCATATTAATCATCGGGTCATCTGGCAAATACCCAGCAATGCTCAAGAGCATTTCAATAGGACTCGCTGAATAAAAGATTTCTTCATATCCGGATCTAAGATATTCCAGAGGCACAGAAACAGAATAATAGGACAGAGAAACACATAGAAATTCTTATTATTGACACACTGAAATCGCGGATAGTCCTTTTAGGGTGGCGGAAGGAGGTTGAGCAAGGACTGCTCGGGATTCAGTGGGCTTCGGTAACGAGCTTTGGAGTCGCAATCTTACTCAATCTCTTCAAAGACCTAAGGAGTTGGTACACCCGCCTAAAGAGTCTTTTTCTTTTTGCCTTAATCCGTGGGTATGTATGTCTCACTCGATGTATCCGACACTCTTCTTATAAGGTAAACAAATTAAGGATTTTCCGAATTTTTGTCGAGCCCCCATGTAAGCGATCGCCTGAAGTACGAATAAGACCCGGTATATATTCTAACCAAGGTAAGTGAACTTGGTTAGCACGTAGCCCCTCTTTATTATATAGCTCCTCAAATGACCGTTAAACTGATAACATATCCACGTGATCTGGAAGAACCTATGTTCTTACACCCCACAACGTAGAGACCCTATTTCTTTTTCAAGTACACACGTGCGCTTCAGTGTCAAGCGCTCTATTATATCTTTCAGCTCCTTTGCACGTATTGAACTATCTGCCTAAACTTAAGCACATATCCACTAAGCTATTTGTGGAGATTTGATCATGCCCCCGATCAGGAGGCACCAGTATCCCACATCCAAAGACACCAATGCTCCCCCAAAGGTTTAGGACCCACTGATGTGGAAACAGAACCAAGAGTACATCCTGGACAAGCAGTACCACCAAGCCAAGTAAGGACTGTAACAAGCATTGCCACCCAAGGCATCTGAGGCGAGGCAAACAGAAATAAGGAAGCGCATATGCCATTCTTCTATAACTAACGCCTAGCTTGGTTATCAAGCGAGGCTTGAACCCGAGGAATAATATACGTAGTTGCCTTTATCCAAATGATCGCGATATTATACTTTAACCTAAGTCTCCCAAGCAGCAAGTCCAGCGACCTAATGCTCACACTATTCGAACAACTTATTCTCTAAATCAAGACCATGATTTAATGTTTGCAGATCATGAGGTTGCTCCTAATGATACAATGGCGATGAAAAGATGAAACATTAGAAACAAAAAAGCAAAAGTTTAATTAATGGATGAGAATTGTCCTATGTTTCGTTACGACCTGTAATCGCGGATGGAAAAGTACAACTTTTATTTCTATTCTAAGCTGGCCGACATATTGCAGAACGCAGAGACAGCATCAGTAATGAATACATGTCGTCCTATAGATATGTACAACTTTACCCCATTTTTGTGGCGTTGGCTTCACAAGCAGACTTTTTAGACAGATGGGAGTACACCGATGAACCAATCACCAAAATGTCCTCACGGCAAGAATCCTCAATGTAAAGAACCAAAATGCGCCAACAATCGCCGATTAGCTCAAATCATGCGAAATTTAGCAGCGCTTGCGGATCCTGTGGGCTGCACCCAAGTCGTCGACGTGGAAGATCCTCCGATCGAACTTGAAGCCACGATCCCATCGACTCAGAGAAGTAAAATCTTCACAGCTGAACAAGAAGCGAGGGTTCGAGATCTCTTGAATGGCAATTTGGAAAAGGAGGTGCATGTTGAAACTCGTACTATTATCCTACTTGCAATTGTAATTGAGGACCCTTAGAACACCCATCCAAGAAACAAAGGACCCTTGAAGGAGCGCACGGCAAATTTACCGATGAAGAAAAAGAACTCCTTCATAAAGAGACGATCAAGGAAGCCCCAATCCTCAAGAACGATTCCAATGTTTGCAACTCCAAAATTGTGATGTCTTGCAACGATAATGGAAACGATAACTGTCTCATTCCGACAAATTCTCTGCAGTCCGTGCAGACAGGCACTCATCCAGTCGCGTCAACTCGAGTTCTTTCAGTTCCTGTAATCCCTGTAGATGCCTCGACAAAACTGATCAGACCTGTACGATCAAAGTCTGTTCTCGCACCTATCACGCAGGAAGCAAAGACTGCGGCTGAAAGATTCGCAGCTCTTGGCCCTCGCGTCAAGGCGAACCCAGCAGTATCTCCTTTTGCACCCGAAGCTCTCGCCCCTGTCCAAGTCAAAATCTGTCCTATTTCCGAATCAACACGAAATCAAATGCTTAGACTATTTCATAATGAATATCTTCGTATTTATACTAATCATCCGGATCGTGACAATCAAGCGCGTAAAGATGCTATTATAAATGAAGAAAAGCTGTTGAAATCCGAGAATTTAAAATATACTTATAAACCGCAGTCGAGATCTTCTTTACTAGCACTCAAGAAACGAGCGATAATGGAAACTTTTGCCAACGAATCTGCTGCGCCAGCTGTTGTCGAGGCGGAAAAGTATGTCCATCCTGTTCCTGAATTGGAGAAGTGGGGCTTTCCTATTGATCTTCCAGAGCCTGAAGTCAACGCTCCCAAGGACGAAGTTGGAGAAAGGAGAGAATGTGATCGGTGTTCTCAGCGTTATACAGTTACTGATAACCCTGTCGAAAACGAATGCTGTTTTCATTGGGGGCGTCTGACTACTACTACAGGAGGTGTGTTACTCTCCCTTTTAAGATACAAAAAAATGACTTTTCAGGACGGCAGTATACGTGTTGTGCTTTACCTGCTGCAGAATCAACTGGTTGTTGTCAAGGAGTTCATGTTTTCAAAATTTCAAGTCATAGTAGACTTGCTTCTCAGATACCATTCATCAAATCACCAACCGATGAGGGTGGTTTACCTGCTATTGCATTGGATTGCGAGATGGTCTATACAACCTCGGGAATGGAACTTTCACGAGTGACGATAGTCGACTGGGACGGCGAAAAACTTGTTGATATTTTCGTTCGACCAGAAAACACTATTCTCGATTATAATACTCGATTCAGCGGTATTACTTCGTTAAAAGACGTTCCAGCTGTGTCTTTCAGTGAAGCTCGTGGACAACTTTTCAAGTTTACTGATTCACGAACGATTTTCATTGGACATGGTCTAGAAAACGATCTCTTGTCACTGCGTCTCGTTCACCATCGGATTATAGACACTTCGATATTGTATCCATCGCCTCGAGGCCGGCCTTATCGACTCAAACTACGTGATCTCGCGGCTCAGCATCTGAATAAGAAGATACAAGATGCAGGGGCAAAGGGTCACGATAGTTTTGAAGACGCAAAGTCAGCGTTAGAATTAGTGTGGAAGAGAATCACTGGGTAGAGTTTGCTCATTTGCTTGGTGTTTGCGGATCATTGCAGGCTTGTGGATCAAATAATTTCAAGAGTTTTTAACATTGTTCGCGCCAGGTGTTCCTGGCAAACTACATAGGATTCGGTTGAAGCCCGTCAAGCTTTTTTTGCATTAGTCTGAAGGTCTCAACAGTCCCATTCATTATAGCCGAGAAAACATTATACCCCTGAAAGACGCAATCCGTTCAATTCACTGGATTTACAACGTCGATCAATTCATAACTTGGGAAAACATTACACTACTAGTTGCAGCGGTTCTCCCCGGTATTGCACAAAGCAGTCCAAGAGCAATACCAAATATCATTGCAGGGATTGCTTTCACCAGGCCCCACATATATTGAAACCCAAAGGAACTTGTTATGACGTGCGAGAGTGGCGCTCGGAAAGGTAGTACTCTAAAGCGTTCCTTGCAAGTTTGCCTGCAAAATTGATTTCAATTGATTTGATATCACGGCTGCGTTTGACGGCGTCAAATTTCATGAAATTTGTCAAATTTGGCGCGCGTCAAATGCAGCCCAATGTTCACCTGAGAAATAAAAAATATTCGCACAGTAACCAACATGCCTGGTACTCCAGACATCTCTGGTCTCTCCTTGCTCTTTGGCGATCCGGATGACTATTTCCAACCCCCAGGTCCTCCTAGTTTCGAATCTTTCACCACTCGCTCCAACCGCACTCTTTCTCTCCGCTTGCTAAACTCTCATCCACTATGGGGCCATCGTTTGTCGAATTCCGGGAAACATGTGGCGGATTTTCTTGAGGAGAACCGCGAAGATTGGTGTCGCGGGAAGAGAGTGTTGGAATTAGGCGCTGGTGCGGCGTTGCCTGGAATTATTGCGGCGTTGAACGGGGCTCAGTTAGTATTGAATTAACCATGTGCAGTACGACTGACAGGAAAGACAGTGATTACTGATTATCCTGATATAGAATTAGTTGAGAATATCCGGTATAATGTGGAAAAGAACATTGATGATCCACGCGGTAAAGTGATCGTTGAGGTATTGTATCCTTGGTAGTTGAGCTGATTTGCAAAGGGATATTTGTGGGGTAATTCGCCGGAGTCTTTCCTCCCAGGTGAGAAATTTGACGTTTTGATATTATCAGACTTGGTTTTCAATCACTCTGAACATGCTAAACTGATTTCAACGTGCAAGAAGACGCTTTGTCGCGAGGGCAAGATACTGGTGTCGTTTATACACCACCGGCCTTACAAGCAAGCTGAAGATCTCCGGTTTCTTGTGCTGGCGGAGGAAGGCGGGTTTGAGGTTGAAAAGATTTACGAGTCGAAAATGACGCCGATGTTTGAAGAGGACAGGGGCGATTGGGATGTCAGGGCAACCGTGCATGGATATGTATTTACTTGGAAGAAATAGAAATCGCTCCTTCTCCTGGGAGGGAGGGCAGGCGGTGTAGGCTGGAGGATGAACCGAGGGTGCTGATGACTGCAGGATGACGTAGGCGCGCAGAGGCCTAGCCCTCGAATGGCGGCAGAGCCAAAGCACGGGCAGCGGCGGCGGCGGCGGCGGGGTTAGTGCAGGCGCGGAGACCGCATCGTGGCGCCGACATGGCCCAACACTCCTCGCAGCCGCTCCACCGCCTGCCTCTGTCTCTCTGCCTGCCCCTCTGCTGCAAGTCGATCCTGCCCCCACCGCCTGCCTCCCACATTCTCCCACTCGGCCCCATCCCGCGAATCTGCTCGCCGCGTAGTCGCCCGCTCGTCCTGCTCATACTCCACCGCCCACCAGCATTCCCCAAACGGCTCGGGCGACATCGACACGCACGCTCCGCTCGATGAGAAAGTTGGATAAGCCGTCTCGGACAGAGCGGTGCTCAACGGCAGTGTCTGTGGTGCCCATGCTGCGCTGTATTCTTCTTCTGCAGCGACGTGCGCCCACGCGGTATCAAGTCGCGACATCTCAGGCGTCCGTACTGTCTGTGTCTGTCGAGATGATTCCGTTGGGGCCGAAAACAGAGGGTCAGCTAGTGTACCAGCCAGCTTGCGTAACATTGCAGGAGAGGTGAGGACTTTCAGGAGTGTGGCGCTACCCTAGACATTCCCTACACCTCAAGTCTCTAGACACGCTGACCATTAAACTCTGTTCTAATAAACCAGAGTCTTGTGAAGATATGGCATATTTAAAGTATAATTTCTCTTCGAGACTATATGAACATGTATTCATGCCCGCATGCAACAACCGCATTACAAAGAATCAATGATATCCCAGTACACTAGTCCCCAATACTCTGCATGACCTGCTCCCCAAGTAATACCACGTTGTCCTTAAGAATATCCCGAAAAATATCCATCTTCTCCATCAAGGGCGAGCGGAGTAATAGGCAGCCCCGGACTCTCCACCGGCTTCAGTCGAGGACCCGGAGGCATTTTCGGCGACTGAGCCCATTGCTTTGCGGGTAATGGTGTTGCCGGCATTCGCTTTATTGGACTTGCTGGCCGACATCCCGATGATGCAAACATCCTTTTATCCGAACTTGAACTCGTTTGATTGGCACTGGCTACTTGTATTCGGGAAGACGTGTTGATACTGAGAGGATGTGATCTGGAAGGAGTAGTAAACCGTGCGCGTGGGCTTGACATGATGTTTTGGTGACGAATTGGGTAGCCTGTGTCAGATGCTACGGACAGGTTTTTCTTTGGACAGATCAAGATCTAATCCGAGGTGTCATGTGGTACAAAAACGGCTTCTTCCCACACCAATCTCTACGCTTTGATCTGTAGAAACCAAGAGACTAAACTCGGCAACCATCAGATTTAGCCACTATTTGGTGTTACATGTCGTCACACATCACTCCGAGTAGACTCCGCACGGGCCCCTTTGGATAACGGATATCATTTGCTTTTTGGCTGAATAGAATCACCTGATCCAGTTACAAACACGGATGGCTTAATATCTTAGTCATCTGGTATCCAATCACTTTCATAAGATCAGTCGCTCCTAATCATGAATATATTCTCTTTCTGAAAGATTTTAAAATGCGATTATCGTCGATAATATGAAATATCTAGTTATCACAGGAGCTGGAATTTGTTAATGTCGAGACTACATTCGATTAATTATTTAAACTATGTGGGTACTTATTTTAAATGAGGTATTTGTTCCTGGTTAGGCCCCTGAAAACAAGTTCGTCTACTGAAAATTCGTGCTTGCAAATCAGGTTGCAAGTTTAAAAACAATAAATACTTGAAACAAGTAATACTTTGTTCATCATGAGTGTTTGATGTATTTCCTAACCCGCTGCTCATGCGAGACAAGTGTGAGTTGCAGAGCCGGTGATGCGTGTGACATGTGTCACCAATCACTAACGGGCTGGGTCTTTCCAAAGCTAACTTGATGCAGCGCATAGGGAGAAGTTGCAAGAGTGACAGCATTAATGAATGAACGCTCAAAAGTAGGGGAATCCCTATTGATTTTATTTTGTCTAATGTTGGTGCCACCCGTTGTAACGGAAATCTCAAAAAGCAAAGAGAAATACTATCTCACGGTCAGATTTCAAATGAACAAAACATGCACAATAACCTTGACCAGAAAGTGAAGAAATCGAAGAAGTGAAACTAAAAGTTCATAATGAAATCCAGTACTGATATCTCGAAGGCAGTACCCAACACTTCGAATCCTTGCCGTTAGCATTGTTTAGAAGAGACTGACCCCTATAAGATCGCAAAGATTTTCAGGCAGCGCTGATGCTCTTTGTTTATGAACATTAAATGCTATTGACTGAACGAATCATTTGCAATCAACCCTTCTATCCGCAGAGATCGAGCGAAATGGCCAGAAAAATCGCCTCTGAGTAGCATTTGGCCTAGGTGGACCGTAAGCGAAAGCCCCCATTCATGCCAGGGTTTATATTTGCAAGTCTGCTGGAAGGGCGAGAGAGTCATACGAATGTTACTCAATATCAAAGGCTTGTAAGGCAATCATAACATGTCGATCTTGAATATCCTTGATTGGCTCAACACAGGAGCTGGAATCCCGGATGTAAGTCCAAGACATCCGCGTAATTCCAAAGCAATTGATCGACAAGATGTCTGTGTATGCTGTGCATCCCCTCTGGACCGTTGTTGTTCTCAGACGTGGAGGGCATTTCTACTTCGGCCTACTCCCACTGATCGTTAAGATTTATTCTGATCTTCGAATATCACAATCCCTTAAAGGGGTCGCTGTAACTTGAAACACGTTTCGAACGGGGAAAGAAGATGGAATGAATCGGAAAATCTCATGAAGATGTGCGAATTTCAAGGGTTTGACCAGAATGGTAAAAGGTGGCTGGTCCACATGAATAACTGGATGAGCATCAAGATAAGGCTACAGAGCATCGATGGCGGAAGGGCATTGACCCTGTGGTGTTTGGATATGAAGAGTGCCTGCCCGCCCAATTTTGGTACTCGGGTAGTTGTCGAGGTTCACTATATCGATGAATCTTCCAGACATCTTGGTTTTCGATTAACAATATGACCTCACGTGGCATATCGTCAATCAGACCACTTTCTGTCTCTGCATTCAGACTACGCTCGGACAACCCATTGTACTAAATATATTCCAACAGTCACTCTTGCCATGGACAGTGTCTACATGCCCCCTTCTATTGCTACGGATGATATAAATTCTTACCTCCAGCAACAGGTGGATCAATCGCTAGATTACTCTGCGATCCTACAGGGCCTCGATACTGTTAATCAGCGCCAACATCAGCAGCCGGTTTCTGTCTCGTCAACGGAAAGTACATTCCTCACGCCAATGCACGCACAAGATACACAGTTTAGTTCAGAGATGTGGGGAAATACTCTTCCACCTGCGCATTTTACATACTCCGATTGGTTTGGAACGATGGATGCGAATATGGTCGACAGTAGAAATCTTTATGAACCGACGGTTAGGAAGGAACAGTTTTCACAAAATGACGAGTTTGTAATACTGTCTACTTCTCCGTCAAGCACGTCGCTTTACTTGAGAGTGGTACTAATTCACCAGGCATTTCAATTAGATCAGAAGATCAATCTCAGAGATCTCTGGCTTCGGATTGCTCATCTTCCTCTCCATCTCAAAAACACAAATCCTTAAAATCCACATCGTGGACATCTGCACAAGTTGCGAACGGTAGGGTAAGTAAACCTGGAAAAGTAAAAACATCGCACAATGTGATCGAAAAGCGCTATAGAAATAGGATAAACGACAAACTCGGTGCGCTCCGTGATTGCATTCCGGCTTTTAGCATAGAATCCGAGCAATCCGATAAAATTAAAAAGGGTACGGTTTTGGAAAAGGCAACTGAATATATCCATCATCTGGAAGGTCGGAATCGGCAATTGACCGAAGAAGTCACCATATTGAAACGGTGTCTGGAGAGCATGCAAAAACGAGATGGACAGAGCACTCCTTTCCAAAAAAGTCTGGTGCCAAAGGCGATACTGGCCAGTGCTGCCGGATTGATGTTTCTGGGGAGTACCGCTGATGAAAATTCGGGAACACAGGGACTTGCGGCGATCCCGGGAATCACTAAAATATTTCTGGGCAAAGCAGCGAATATGGTTACGCCGATGGTTAACCCACAGATAGCGTTTCTATTGAAACTTATGCTACTGCTCTCTGTATTGATTTTTATTGGCTTACCTCGATTTTTCATTTCATCAAGGAAAAAATCAGAATCAGATCAAACTTGTCCCGTAACCGGTCTCCATCGATCAATGAGTACACCTGATGCCCATCCATCTAGTCAGAATTCTTCGTCAACCCATACAGATCATCGAATGGCATTCGAAACAGCAATGCAGTCAGTATGGGTGCCTTATTCCTCGTACTTTTGCTTGACTATCGCATTGACAATGAGAGCTCTCCGTATGGGGATGCGAATATTGATTGGCATTGATGGATATCGATTACTTACGAATACCTCAGCAGCGGACGATCTCGCTAGACAAGCAGCTTGGGAACTCGCAATCGATGCTCAACTTCTCGGGGGCGATAAATTGATAAATCGAGCGAGACTTGTGTTGACGTTTTTGGCGAGTCTGACAATGCCAGTGACCACTTTGCGTCTTATGACCAACGCCCTTCATTTCCGTGTTCTTTCTTTTGATTTTCTTCCGGAGAAAACAGGAGCCTGGGTTTCATCGTATTTCTGGAACAGGGCCAAGTATTTGCAAGTAAAAAGATCATCAGATCCAATTCCTGCTCATTTACAACGACTGTTAGAGGTTGATCCGGATGAATTGTTCTGTGAAGAAATCGTTGCACGAATGCATTCCATTTCTTTCTTTGAAGAAGTTGTTCTTGATGATTCAACTGTTCGGTACCCACTTGATGCGCTCTCGATCATTTTTGTTCACAAGTATGCTGTCGCCGCGATAAATGGATCTTTTGGAAATGCAAGCCCCTCCAGCTTCAAATTTGAAGACTATATCGACGTCGTACCCCCACCTCATCCCGATTTCCAGCATTGGTTGGTCCTTTTAACGGCTTTGTTGCGTCCCGGTGAAGTAACTTTACTCCCTGTTATGAATCTCTGGAAAGACGGCTTGAAGAGCGTTTTACAAGTGATTGAAACGAATTCGGTACCTGCTATTTCGAAGGATGGTGACGTGGTTCGGATCAACGACGACATCTGTGTGGCCATGCGTTGCGCCATTCTTCTTGGCTTATTAACAAAGACTGAAATCTCGGAAGGAATGGTTTGTTCTATTCGAAATCTACTGCTTTCCTCGGGATGGGTGACTAGTGCTCTTCGACACGACGATACGCCATTTCTACTGGATCGTCTTGGACCATTGGGAATGATTGGTTTATGGCGCGTGTTTCATTTTATCGTTGTGCAAGAGCGGATTCAAATCGATGAGAAGACTGAGAGTGTCCTGGAGAATGTCGCTGCCGCTTTGCGAGTTTGGATTGGCCATGAGGAACACGCGGGTCTGGTGGAGCTAAAGAAGAGGCGAGATGTTGTGAGAGAATGTATTGGGTTTTGTAAACGGATTAATGGATTCGGAGAGGATTCAGGGTATGTGAGTCTGGAAGCAGAGTAGCTGGCTGCGGTTTCCCACTTGGAGAATTATATTTTTGTCTAACTATTTAATACCCGTTCATCGTCGACATGCATAGAGTAGAATATTGCTTGTTGCGTCATCATAGAGTCTACTGCTAAACTAGTATCAACCTGCAGATTGCAAAGTTGCGCCATGTTCTATGTATCTACAGTAATCGGTAAGAACAAAGAAGCAAGGGCCGGATTCTCGGGATCCCTCATTAAATCTACGTCATTTATCAAGTAGGACAGGTCGGGTACAAAATGCCCGCAAACGCCGCCTTTTTTCTCATTCTAGCCATATTATTGCTCCTCCTCCAAATGGCCTCTGCTGCTTCATTTTACGATTTTGCGCCTGCCGATGCGAAAGGCGAACAGTTCAGCTTCGCTCAATTAAAGGACCATGTAGTTCTTATCGTCAATGTTGCTTCCAAATGTGGATTTACCTCTGTATCTTTGCCGTTCCTCTTACTTGAATGACTGACCATGTAGCAATACAAAGGTCTTGAAGAGATATACAAAAAATATAAAGACCAAGGATTTGTATGTCGTCTTGGGTAAAGGTTGGAAGTTTAGACGATAGACGATAATTGGGTTTCCTTCAAACCAATTTGGATCCCAAGAACCTGGGACCAACAACGAAATCCAACAGTTCTGCCAAGTGAACTATGGTGTTTCGTTTCCAGTTTTAGGAAAAATTGACGTCAATGGAGATAAAGAGGACGCCGTATTTGGCTGGTTGAAGGATAAAAAGTGCGGCCTTCTGTTATCCCCCTTGATGTTGACTTTAAAGAGCTGGATTACTTGGATTAAAGAGAATTAAATGGAACTTTGGTAAACCCTGAATCTTTCACATTGTTCTAATGCGATAAGAAAAGTTCTTGGTTGACAAAAATGGCAATGTTCATGACACATCAGATAATCAGCGATTAACAGTGGTAGGTAGTCAATCGTTATGCTTCGACTGCGAAACCAGAGTCAATTGCCAAAGATGTCGAGAATCTCCTTACTGGAAATAAAGTTGAACCAACGGACTTCGAAGCAAAGCATGAGCTATAAAACATAATTGGGTAAGAGGTCGAATTCAGTTATATAGAGTGACACGCAGTTTTCCAAGAATAATTACGTATCCAAAGATGGAATGAAATGGAATCTCCAAAATGAATTGCTCATATATTTGTTGACTTGCATCATCTTCGTCACATGCTGGAAGATTTCCAGACTCCTTTTTTAACGCCATTGTTCATAGCAAGGCTCCATGTCAATCAAATTAGATGGATTCAGCTCTGAGGCGACCAGTACTGTCAGAGACAAATTGCACTGTATCTTTGCTTCCGGCATAACGCTCCGGACTGAACCCCATTTCTTTCTCCAGCAACTTACATGTATGACCAAGTAGACAATAGTGATGCCTGGGGCCAGTTTGGTAAAAATTAAGAATTTTGTTCAAAGGTGATAACGATTCAAATCTTTATACAAAATCCTATTTCAAAGCGCATTTTTGAAAAATGTAACCAGAACACCGTAAGCGTCTGTAGCCTTCTTTTTGTTCTCTGGGTTGTCCCTAGTAATATTAGTCGTGACTCCATCTGTTGAATATACCAGTCTGCACGAGCAGCCATGAATCCATGATGTGCTCCTTCAGCCTTGTAATCCTTTCGCACACATTTATCGTAAAACGATTTAGATTCAAGTTTGCTCCAGAATAAATCCATATCTGCTTTGTTTTCATTATCGCTGGTAATTAGTTGGACGACCAAGAGTCATTGTGTACCTGGGAAAGAGGGCAAGAGGAACCTCGACCCCTGCTGCGTCTTCGCCGGTGATAAAGGCAGGATGACACAGGGCAATAGCAGCAAACGTCTTCCCCGTCTTTACAACCATCTTTCCACCCCAGCAGAATCCGTATGCACCTGTCCAATTAGCTTATCTCAAAGAAAAGAAATTTACCAATCTTCTTGGCACCGTCATTCCTCGCCATGTCAACGAATTGCGAGATTATACTTTGGATTCCGGGATAATAAAAAGGTTCAAGCCATTTCTTGAACTCGCCTTGATCGCTAGGAGGAAAGTTGGACAAGGGCCAAGCATTTCCCTTGAAAAAATCGGGCATGATAACTCTACCTATCAATAAAATTCATGCTATGACTGACATACCTACATCCAAGAGCTGCAGAGAGTATGTCAGCTCCCTGTAATGTAGGCTGTCCAGGTCAGGCTTGGATCCGCAGAGAGATGTGGCCTACAATCTGAAGACCAAAAATGTCATAAAAGCAAATTAATGCCGTTTCAGAGTTTTTCTTCCCTACTGAATAGTATGTTACGTTATCTGCAGTCAAATGAGTTCCCTTTGTCTGGTAGTTGCTTCCAACGACCGGAGGAATTGTGGTCGGGCAACAGGTATTAGACATTTTTGTGGCGAATGCGAAATAAGAGGCCGCAAATCAGGAAATGCAAGCTGGGCGCAATGGGAGTACATTATGTAAGCGTTTTGCCTTATTCGTTACACGTGCGTTTTTTTCGGTGTTCCTGGTAACGTCATGATTTGCTCAGCCATGGATAAATTCTGAAACTATTTCTTGTTCGGAATACTGGAATGTGTTTATTGGCTGGTCTTTAAACAGGAAAAAAACACCTTCAAAAAGTGCTTCTTGGCCTAATAATAAGCCCAACTTCGGTAATCAGACAAATTAATCACCTACTTCAACTACGACTCTCAAATAGGTATCACACAATATCGCTATGAGAGGTACTTTATCTATAACGCTCTTCAAATACGGGCCATCCATCCAACACAATGGTTTCTTACAACAGCGATCCGGCAGAATCTTTGATGAACCGAGGTTTCTCCTCGAGATAATGAGCTCCCTGCCTCTGCTCCAATGGGGTCCTAAAGGCGTACAAAAGCGCTTGGTCTAGCCGCTTTTTCATTTCATCGCCATAAACCGAGAGATTTCGACATCTTTGTTCAAGGTACCGAATGGTGGCCTCACTTGCTTCACGAAATTGGTATACTTCAACCGTCCACTCCTGGACTCGATCTTGCAACGCTTTAATTATCCGCGCGTTGTCATATTGACCAATCATCAAATTGCGGTATCCTTTCATAACGGCCCGTGTGTTACTGAAATGTGCGACTAGCCTCTCGAGTTGGAAGACTTGGTGCCCTAAATCCACGCATTTCTCCGCAAGTTTAGTTTTTCCGATTTGAAGCTTTTCAATTACTGTTGTTGTACCTTTGAGATTCTCTTCAAGTTCTTTCTCTCGATTTCTGGATTTCTGAATGTCGTTGTAGAGGACTTGAATTAATGTTCGAAGGCTACCGATCGATGCTTTATCAATTTGAGAGATATTTTCTACTGATAAATCGTTTGCAAAAGACGTATCTGTCGCCATCACAAAAGAATCAACGTATTCCGGTTCGTCATCTTCACGCAACAAAGTAATCTTTAAAGACTCGAGTAATTTCTCCACAGAACCGATTTCAACAGAATCATCATCGCTCGATGGTTCGTCAGCTTGAGATATAGCCTCGATATCCTAAATAAATCAACAAAGCGCCAGCTCTCGATAAACCGTTTTACGAATAAGTATCTCTTCAAAGCTAAACTCTGATGTAGGCATCGAAACAGATGAGATGGACGAAGAACCTCGAGACCGAGGCATCGAGTGAAAATGGGTACATAGTTGGTGTTGAATGTATACATACTCACGGTTGTCGATGACGTTTTACATGCTTCCTTCCCATACTAAGTGTCGTAAACAGCGAGCACCAAAGCACCATGTATCGGTAACTCGACATCTATGTCTGTTTGAACTGCATATAACAAAGTGATTAGGGTTAGCGGTTCTGTTGTAATTCGTGATACTTGACTTGTGAATGTATGTATTAAGTGCACACATATTATCAAAACGTCATATCACAACCACCTTTAAACCATGAATTCCAATCCATCTTTAGTTTCCGATACAAGAAATATGGCTATCGCTCGAATATAAAATGATATTTAATATTACAATTCAAGATGAGATGTTGATATGTCGTATACAGACGAGAATTTTCCTTCCGTCAATCTTTTCGTGAAGATATCACAAATGCTATCCCGAGAATAATACGATACACATTTTTTCATACCCACCCGAAAAAGCAGAAACAAGACTATACAAAGAAAAACATAGTTGAAAAGAATCAATTAATGCTGACTCCACTGAATTGATTTGAGATCTATACCTTCCTGCACCATTTCCCAAAGCGGAGACAATTCTCTTAAAAAGTCGACTTTACTCTTTACCAAATTTACGACGTGGTCAATCTAAACTGATTAGCTCGTGAATAGAAAAGAGGACAAGTACTTCGGCTTCAGTAGTGAAACGACCAATGCCGAAACGGATGGATGAATGAGCCATATCGTCGTCTGCGCCGAGTGCTCTGAGGACGTAGGAAGGTTCAAGGGATGCAGATGTACAAGCGGAGCCTGAACTCAGCGCTACATCCTGCATACGTTACAAACGGGAGATCAAGACAAGATATACCTTGAGAGCCATGAGGAGTGATTCTCCTTCGATATAAGCAAATGATACGTTTACGCAGCCAGGATAATGGCTGTCTTTGTCTCCGTTTAAAACGACGTGTGGAATTGATGTGAGACCCTCTAAAAGATGTTTGGATAATCGGGAAACATGTTGATGGTCATACTACTGCGTCAGTAGATAAAACAAAGTGAAAAGTAAAAGAGAGCAAACGAAAAGTCTCTCGGAACCCCTGCACAAAAGCGCATGATAAACCTAAAGTCCAC
Source organism: Neolecta irregularis DAH-3 (assembly GCA_001929475.1). NCBI lineage: Eukaryota > Fungi > Ascomycota > Neolectomycetes > Neolectales > Neolectaceae > Neolecta > Neolecta irregularis. Next base: position 4,689 of record LXFE01000156.1, on the reverse strand, counting down.
ACGGGAAAAAAGAGGTTTATTAGCACAAAGGTTGGCACCCATTATCATCATCAAGCTCTTTTGCCAGAAAAAAAGAAGAAAAAGAAAATACCTCGAGTTCCTCTTTTGCAATCTTGCAAGCTTCGCCAAAACCAACGACTAGAGCAGGCGCCAATGTTCCACTTCTTAATCCACGTTCTTGACCGCCGCCACTAATAAGTGGTTCAATTCTAACTCGAGGTCTTCTGCGAACGTAAACTGCCCCAATACCTTTTGGTCCATAAATCTTATGACTTGAGATACTCATTAAATCAATGTTGAATTTATTCACGTCAACCGGTATTTTCCCTACGGCTTGGGCAGCGTCTGTATGAAAGAATACTTTATGTTTTCGACAGATTGAACCGATTTCCTGAATTGGTTGAATTACCCCGATTTCATTGTTGACAGTCATTATCGAGACTAGACTTGTATCTGGACGAATAGCAGCTTCCAAATCGCTTAGTGAAACGAGGCCGTTGGATTGCACGGGAAGAAAGGTCACGTCGAAACCTTGGTCTTGAAGGACTCGGCAAGAGTCAAGGACACATTTGTGTTCGGTGTTTGTAGTGATTATATGTTTCTTTTTAGATTCATAGAATCGAGCGACACCTTTTATTGATGCGTTGTTTGATTCAGTTGCTCCTGATGTGAATATAATCTCTTTGGGGTCGGCGCCGATTAACGCAGAAACATGTTCTCGGGCCTTTTCCACACTTTTTTCAGATTCCCAGCCATAAGCGTGTGTGCGCGAATGTGGGTTTCCATATAAACCTGAATAAAACGGGAGCATGGCATCGAGGACTCTGGGATCTGTTGGTGTCGTCGCTTGCATATCGAGATATATTGGACGATTTCCAGATTGAGAAATGGTAGATTGGGAGATTGCTGCGTTTATAGGAGACAAGGAGACGCCCTTGCCTATTTGGACTGTTGCTTCACTTGTCCGGGAGACAGTCACCATTGTCCTCATTAGAGGACGGAGACGGCGGGAGAGCATTCGACAAGGGAACATTGCGAGGTGGCGACTGAATGAATATTGGAGGGCAGAAATCAGATATGAAGTTGAAGAATAATCTCCACCACCATATTATGTAATGTGTAATGTTTTGACTTTATTTTTACAGCGAGTCTATTACTTATAAATAGCGATCGTCTGATATAACCAACTGTCTGATAAAGTTTCTCCAACAACGTGATAAAGATTATCCAACCCTCAGATAAAGACTATCAACCATCGTATCGGATAATTAATAATAAAGAGTTACATTGTATTCATAGCCACGACTAATATTTTAATTTCATATGGAATATCTATTCATAAAAAATTCAAGGCGACATTGCCTGGTGGAGAGAATCATGTCCAACGGGTCAGATTCCAACCATGGCAGTATAACAATAGGTAGGATCAACAAAACATGGATCAAATTATATATTTATATATTTATAGTCATGGTAATGTTTTAATTCATTGAATGTATGTATGTATGTAGGATAATGTTAATTATCGGAGGGGCGCGACGCTTTGTGTACAGGAAGGACACGCGTGGACAAAGCAGCAGTGTCAAAGGCGGTAAAGAATTTAGGATTGATGATGCGACCTTTGTTGTCGAAATGGACGTTTTCATTTTCGAGGAGAAGGAGTTTTGATTTGCAGGAGTGGGAGTGGATGCCCCATCCGCCCTTGAAGCCTGAGCGAATTAATTGAAGGAATTAAAGGGCGGGGTACCGCCGATGTAGCCGTCTGTGGCGATTACTCTGTGGCAGGGGACAGTTGGGGAGAAGGGGTTGTGCTTGAGAGCGTTTCCTACTGCAAGGTCAGGGGGGAGAGAAAGGGCAGACCAGCGCGGGGAGAGGAATGGAGGGCGAGGGCGATGGCCTTGTAGGAGGCGACGTGGCCGGGCGGGATCTGGCAGCAGAGAAGGAGGACAGTATTGCAATAGGAGGAGATGGATTGATCGGGGGAGGGGTGGAAATAGGGGGAGCGGGACATGTAGATGGATGGATACGATGGATATGATGGATACGGGGCATACGATGGTACAGAGAGATAGATGGATACAGAGAGATAGCTAGAGAGAGAGAGAGATAGACAGATAGACAGACAGACACCCAGAGTTATGTATGGAGATCAGCGTGCCGCAGCAAGACACGCACAGGCCCCTCCGTTCCGCGGCGGGTAGAAAAGGGCGGGGCATTCCTGGCCGCTGCAAAAAAAACACTGCCGCCCCTGCCGCGCTCTCTCCCACTCACCCAGACCCAGTCTCAGCCTGCCTGCTCTGCCCACTCCTTCAATGCTGCTCTCCTTGCTCGCTCTTGCTCTCGCCGCCTCCGCCTCGCCGCTCGCCCGGCACCGCCATCACCTGCACCCGCGCAACCACGACGGCGTCAAAATCGAGACCGTCGTCGTCTATGTCACCGAGACTGCGCGGCCCTCGCACACCCCGGCACCCGCTCCTGAGGCTGCTGCTGCTGCTTTGTCCTCGTCCGCTGTTTATTCCTCCCGCGCCGCCCCTCAGGCCTCCGGCACCACCCCGCCGGCCGCCCACACGCCCCATCCATCCTCCGCCGCCACCTCCCCCGTCGGCTCCTCAGACCCCGTCGTCAGTGCCCTCGCCCAGGCCCTCCTCGGCCTCTTCGCCCCGCCCGCCACACCCTTCCCCGACAACTCCATCCCCTGCTCGTCCTTTCCCGGCGACCAGCCCGGCGTCCTCAACCTCGCCTGGCTCAATCTCGGCGGCTGGGCCGGCCTCCAGAACCCGGGCGGCCTCAACCGTATCTCCCCTCTCCCTGTCCTGCCCCGCTCACTCCCCAGCCTCCGCCTGTTCGGAAGGCGTCTACTGCTCCTATGCTTGCCAGGCCGGAATGCTCAAAACACAATGGCCGGCATCGCAGCCTGCAAACGGCGCCTCCGTCGGCGGCCTGCTCTGCAAAAACGGGGTTCTCACCCTCACCTCCCCTGACAGGTCCCCCTACCTCTGCGAATGGGGCACGGATACCGTCTACGTTGTAAACAACCTCTCCCAACAGGTCGTCTTCTGCGCCACAGACTACCCCGGCACAGAAAACATGGTCCGTCCAGTAAGCATCGCCCCTGGCGAAACTCAACCGCTCTCTGTCCCAGACCAAAGCAGCTACTTCAAGTGGAACGGCAAACCCACTTCAACACAATACTATGTGAACTCTGCCGGCATCGCCATCACTGAAGGCTGTGTCTGGGGCTCCTCTTCTCAGAATCTAGGAAATTGGGCCCCGTTGAATGTAGGCGCAGGCACTTCAGACGGAATCACATACGTCTCGCTGATTGCTAATCCACTAACCTCTTCAAAAATAAATTTCAATGCACAAATAGTGGCTGCACCCGGATCTACCGTCAATGGTGCATGCTCTATTTCAAACGGCCAGTTCGGTGGGAATACAAATGGAAATAGCGGTTGTACTGCCAGTCTTACAGCTGGTAAAGCCCACATCGTTCTATCCAACTAAATCCTCCATCCTGCAATCCACAGCCCGACCATCTTCTTTTTCGATTCATATCTTATTTCCGGTCCGGAAATATTTTTTTATTTGGCTATCGATACCCTTCTTTTATTTTTGTATTACTCCCGCCACCGTCATCTTATTGTTTCGTCCTCTTAAACGAGTCTCGGTGTATTCATTTATACCCCTTTTTCCGTTCTTGACCGAGCTTTTCGTATATCCTAGATATGCTTTTCCTTCTTTTTTCACTAGTTCTTGGTCTTTTTGTATATATCATTCAAAGCAGGTCTTTTGACTTGATTACTATTACGAGACTTGCTTTATCAAGTTATTTTTTGATGTGTCGACCGAGTGATTCGAGTATAATCGAGTTTGTGATTTGTTTGAAACTTGTTTTATCATGTTGAAGTTTATCCGTTGAGGATGTTGCCGATTTATTGGGTTTGTGATTTGTATAACACTTGTTTATCAAGTTTGTAGTTTAACCGTCGAGGATGTTGCCGAGTAATTGAATTTGTGATTTGTATGAAACTTGTTTTATCAATTTCTATCTATTGGCAGATTCTATATTGTTGATTCTCCCATTATTTATATCGATTGACCGGGTTGTCTTGTTTGCTATTTATATACCTTGGGCCTAATTTACGCGCACTTTAAAGGATTGTTTGAGATTATTGGCTTACCTCGTTTATGAGATTATTTTCGGTCCTTGGCATTTCACTCGGCGCTGGATTTACTTTTATTCGGAATTACTCTTGTTCTCGCACCTTCAGATATCTCCATCGTTGACCGGATTGATCTTCTTTCCTATTTATATTGTATTCAAGATATACCTTTGGTCCTTGTCCTTCCAACTTGCTCAAGATTTGCTTTTATTTAAAAGTATACTTGTTTGCGCAGGCATGTGACAAACTAATAAGAGATGTATGCTTGCAGAATGACACTTGACGTGCCAAATGCATCTCGGAACATGTAACAGGAAGGTTGCAAGTCAGGGAGGGAGGTTCAGGGAATATTTAGATAACTTTGTTTTGGAAAAACGGTGATAGTTTGAGTGATATGAGGTAGAGAGAGAAGAGGGAGGGTGTGTTGAAGATTGAGTGATAGGGGATGATAAGGTAAAGAGAGAATAAAAGGTTGTATTTTCGCTGCTGCAAAAGACTAGCTCCCGGCCAGTGTTGGCAATGGGCC
>LXFE01002362.1:0-31194 GCA_001929475.1 Neolecta irregularis DAH-3 | reverse complement strand
CCAACGTCAGAGTTCAACACTGCCTGTTCGGCCCATAGAGTTCCTGTTTGTAAAGTTCTCGATTAGTTTGTGATCGATTCAATAATACTTGCATGAGTTACGCGTGTTTCTGATGCATGGCGAGTGCCCCGGATATCTCCGATGCCCCTCTTCTTGTCGTGACACTCTGACCTGTCCGACGCATCTCAACCATCTCTTGTCTCTCACTAGGTAATTTTCCTGATATTGGATATGATTATTATATTTATTTGCAATTCTGCCTTTTTTGCAGCCTAGACACTACTATATGCGATACTTGGTTAACTCCGAAAAAGATTGACGACATTGAGATGTAATATTGAATTATAAGACCACTTGATATGAAAAGCATATAACAGCTTCACTTTCTAGAACAACCAATAACTCCTACAAATACGCAGATTATTGCCAATAGAGAAAAAACCATCCAAATGAAGTAACCATGACATTTGTTCACCCAACCCAGAAAATGCATTATTTAGAAATCCTTGTGCGAGGCTCAACTAGCAATCTTGGAGGCGATACACGACTCCGAGTTTAGTTTGGCAGCGTTACGATTATGCGATTCACGTTTACACTAGATCATGTTGGCATAAAAAGCATAAGCAGCAAGATACGTCTTGTAGACCGGCACAAGCATGGTCCTCCAGCAGACGGTGCTTATTGCAGTATTTTCCGCCGCAGTAAGTACACTGGCCGATGATTGCCGGGCTGTTGGTACACGACGCGGCATGGCATTTCTTTTTCTGCGAGGCGCACACGGTGGCTCCGTCAGCAATACCGATAGCGGCCAAGACGAGGTCAGGCTCCTTGAGCAGAATGCCGGAATGGATGATGCGTATCGACTGGGGAGGAGCCTTTGAGGGCATGTTGAGGGAGATCTGGAGCTTCAGGTTGTCTACGGTGGTGGAGAGAGGGACGGTGAGGGGAAAGGATATTGCCGGCTTGTCGAGTTTGATGGTCAGGTCCATGGTGGAAGACATGCCGGGTGGGAGGGGGGGGTGGAGGGTGTTGGAGGGGCGAGGGAAATAGGGCGGGCTTTATAGGCCGCGTAATCAGCTGCGTAATTAATGCTGCCCAGAACTGTGCCGGCCTGGCTCGAACCCGGGCGGTGCTGGCGCTCTCGCGCTCCCCTGGCGGCGCAACACCGCGCGTCGCTCCAAACAGCCAGTCGCTGCAGAACCCGGCCGGCCCCGCCTGCGCTGCGGCGTCCGCTGCGCACGTCCGCGCTGCTGCGCTGGCCTCTGGCTCCAGCTGCCTCTTTGCGCCACAGGTGGCTTGCCTACTTCCAGCGCCGAAATTACATTTGCTCAGCCACCGCCGCTCCCGTCCCTGGCCCGGAAGCGGCCGGCCCGTTTCATCTGCCGCCGCCGCCGCCGTGTGCCATAAGCTGCAGCAGTTTCACTGCCTCGATGGCACCGAGAGGTTGCATGCGACCCGTGCGTACTCTACATATCCCTGTCGGTTCTATCGTCGCATACCCGCATTGCACCCGTCCAGACGGCGGGGCTGCAATGCCTTCATCGTATTTTGCACTGCCTGTTCATCTTGACCACCACTACCAACCACCCTCACCGCATCCGGCAATAATGCTCAGTCCATCAAAACCGCTTCGGTCGGTACCCGCTCCCTCCACCAGTCATGATAGGCGTGCACTGGGGACACGTAGTATGGTATTGCTCCCCCATGTGTTGGAATCAGCCCTAACCCGCTGCAGGGCCTCAAACATCATATTGCCACTTCTCGGAATGACTTTCTCGATATTGATCTTCGCATACACATTTCTGACCTACCACAAGACGGGAGAACAACCAGAAATTTTGCGCGGGCTTGGACTATTATTATCGATACTATTGACTAATGCCATTCTGGTATTGTACGGTATAAGTACATGGCATGCTGCAATGAGCTGGCAACCTGCAAGACATATTCTTGCACGGTCCATTGAAACTGCATTTTGGGTATCCTGATGTCTCGAAAACTACTGATATTTCAAGGGATATCTCATTCTTCTTCATTCCGCGACATTAATACCAAACCCACATCGACGACAAGCTTATCGACATGCCATAATACTTGGTACAATGCCTCTGTTCAACATGCTCTTTAGGGATATATATCCTCTCTTTCAGATTCACAGGCATCACTCCGGGAGCATCTTGATGTGGATTCAATTTTCGCTAGTTTGTTTAGTTAATTTTATCCCATTGATAACACCTCGAATTTGGGTATTTCTACATTATGTACCGTGGCTAACAAGTAGACCCCAAGCCATACTTATTCAATCGTTCGTCCTCATCCGGAACAATTTTCCAATCCCTTCTCTCGGTTTATAAGTATTTGGTACATTGAAACCTTTTTATGGAAAGGTTGGAAGAGAACCCCAGATTTGAGCGAGATTCCTCCTACACAAGATGACGAACATACTGCGCAAATGTATCTTCGAATTCGTGAAGATAGGACACAAAACACCTTGTTGAAGTGTTTCGTCATACGAACAAAGGATACTATTGCCGCTGCTTTCATCTTTGCGCTGGGTTGTTCTGTCAGTGGTTTCGTTTCTATTATTTCCTTGAATCGACTACTCGGTATCATATTTTCGTTGCGCGTAATCTACTTATTTGTTAGCTTACCTTGAAAATCCAAGAGGCGCACACTCCAACCCTTACCTGTGGGCCACTGGAATTCTTGCAGGACCAATCATTAATGGAATATTCAGGTATTTCGACACAAATGTGACATTTGCTAATAGCAGCCGAACGTATTATTACTTTACAAATCGATTTTCTTCGCGCTTGCGTACTGTTATGTCTGTTCAAGTTTACGAAAAGATTTTGCGGAGTAATATCTCGAACCAGACCAACAAAGATTTACAAGAAAAACAAGGTATTTGGCATTCTCCAAACGCCGTTCTTATCTTAGCTATTGTTGATGAAGATATCAATAATCTCATTGACTGTCGAGACCTTTTACTCGTAACACAAAGCAGGAGTTTAATACTAACACGTAGCTCTCCATAAGCTCTCCAATCCAAATTGGAATTTCAATCTACTTTCTCCACAAACTGCTCTTCAATGCTGCATTTATTGGTTCTTCAATACTCTTTGTTGGTCTTCTTCTTCCAACGATATTTCTTTTCCGATACATGTCTCCGGGTAAAGTTAATATCAACCGCATCGATCTTGTTACCAAACTTATTCAAAACCTCGGCTTCACTAAAATCACTGCTTCAGAATCCTCGGCGATGGACCAAGTAAAGACAGTTCGAGAGGCCGAAGAACGCTTCCTTTGGCATAGGAATAAGATATTTATATTGTGCACGATTTTCCGAAATGCGATGCCATGGGTTGCGTTATTGGCAATGTTTAGCTATGCCCATCAAGTTCAAAGAACGCACATTCGAGTATCAATTGCGTTTAGTTCCTTAGCATTGATCATCTACCTGCGCAATACTCGTATATTGCTTCTTCTAAATGTAACTGACATTAGTATTATTTGTTTTCGATTCAATATCTTCAACATGGTCTTGTTATATCTCATTGGGTAGAATTCTCGATTTCATCAATTCATCACATGGTCTCGACGAAGCCAGTCAGCAGTCCCTTCGAGAAGGTGATCTATTTGAGAAAGCGGACCAACCGCCTTGTTTCCGGAATGCTACATTTTCGAATGGAAATGAAGGGAACTTTCTTCTGCAAGACCTTAATGTTCAATTTGTAAAGGGCGGTTTGAATCTTATTACTGGGCAAGTATCTCGTCCTCATTCTCTAACTAATTCACTAGACCAGTAGCGAGTGGTAAGTCGACTATGTTATGGAGTCTTCTCGGAGAGACAACCCTTCTTTCTGGATCTTACTTTCTTCCCGGAATAGATGGCGTCAGTTTTGTCTCTCAGGATCCATGGTTGCAAGACTCTTCTATTCGAGATAATATACTTTTTGGAGAAATCTATAACGAAAGTCGATATGCAAAGGTTCTCCGTGCCTGTGCTCTTCTTGATCAAGTCGAAACTCTGGAAAATGGAGATGAAACCAATGCGAACGATGTCAACATGTCAATGAGAATCAGGATCGCGTTGGCTAGGGCGGTCTTCTCATTCAGCCAAGTCGTGCTTATTGACGATATCTTTTCTCTAGAGGACGATCTGGCCCGAACCATTGTCCGGAACTGTTTATCCGGGAGTATTCTCATGGGACGCACAGTTATATTGGCAACTAATCGCCCAACGCACATTGAGAAATACGCTCATAAAGTGATCGAACTTTATGAAGGGAGAATAATTCGAGATGAAGATCAAACTGCCTTTGAGATTGAGAACTCAGAGGATACCTCGACAGACAATATTGTTCCCATAAGAGCTCATACGGTTGGAAGCAATTCAGAGAAGTCTCACTTCTCAATTGAGGGTCAGGATGGTTTGGAAGAAGGGGATTCTGAGAGTGTAATTGATTTGGATGAGAGCAACACTATTTCATCCTTGAAGTTGCAAGAACTGGGTACCAAGGAACAGTATAAACGAACGAGAGGTTTGATCCCTTTTTCTTGAGCAGAGTATCTCATATACAGTCTGGACATACTTTTTCAACATTGGCTCACGTTTTCGCATTTTCTTGATTATCCTTTTGATCCTCTTGGCTCAATTGGCTGCTCTTTTTACAATATACGGGCTCTGCGTCTTTGCCAATAACCCTGCCATTCGCAGACATCACGGACACCGCATTTATATGCCTCTTCCAGAACTCACATTTAATTCAAGCTTTGCTCTTCTTGGATGTCTATTTGCTTCAAATGTGGTATTCAGTTCTCTCGCCATTTGCCTGTTATTCAATTCTACCTTTGGTTTTTCCCAAAAATTACATGGAAAATTCACAAGGTTAATTCTTTTCTCATCGGTAAATTCGAGCGAGGTCATGACATTTCCTCAAGATATCTCGTGAGTCTCCAAGGAATAGATGAGTCTAATTCAATTAGTGTTTTGGACTTTGCCCTTCCAGTAGCAACATATACCGCGATTGCTTATTTTTTCAGTTTGATAGTTGTTACTTTTGCCATCCCAGTATTTATGCCACTAATCGTCTTTCCCATGATTCTTCTTCTTGCGCCTTCATGGTGTTTTACTTATATGTTTGCTCTCCTCTTTATTCATTTTCTTACACATAAGGTATTTGCGAACTCAAGCCTCCCTCGTTCATATCGAGACTACGTTAAAGGCACCTATTCCAGTAGCTACTTCTGTAGGGGTCGCTACAATTCGCGCTTTCCGAGCTGAAGATCAATTCCTCGAAGACAGTTTTAAAAGATTCGACAATCACAATCGTGTAGAGAAAGCACATTTAGATATTGATCGGTGGATCTCTGCACGCCTTGACTTAACGACAAGTTTGATTGCATTTGTTGCTGCGCTACTTGCTATTCATCCTCGATCTTTGCCAGTTGGGCTTATCGCATTTATTATCTACAATACAATGGGATTGAGTCGGATCATCATTGGATTTTTAGGTAGCTTGAGCACGACAATTGCTCATGCTAAAAGGTGTAAAAAATCTTTATAGTGTTCTTGTGTTAATCTTTCTAGTTTCCAAAGATTGCAGCTGTTTAATGAAAGCGAACAAGATCCAAAGCCTCATGTTTTTCGTCGTGTCACTGCGGATTGGCCCGTAGGTGGATCTGTTACCATTCAAGAACTTTCATTTCGGCAGGATGCCGAGAAAGAAATTCTCTCAGATGTTTCTATACATATAGCGAGTGGAGATCATGTTGCTATTATCGGCCCTGGGGGCTCAGAGCTTCTGGAAAATTTAATGCGTTTTAAAAAGCGCACCCGCGGAAGTATTAAGGTTGACGGGGTTGATGTGGAAAATGTGAACCTGGGAGAGTTAAGGTTCCGTGTCTGCTTTGTGTCCTCGGATCCGATGCTCTTTGAAGGTATGATATGGGCTAAGCAGTAATCTAACAGCACAGGTACTGTTCGGTCAAATTTAGATCATTCGAAGATATTTGATGATAGTATATTACTCCAGTTGCTTCAGAATGTGGGATTCAGCAAGTCTTTGCCCCGAAAGGCGGATATACTGCTGGGCCGAAGCATTCTTGATGAGGTAGTTCTTCAGAATGGAAGCAATTTTTCTCTCGGTATGAACAAAGCCTCAGGATGCGTGGGAGGCTAACGCTGTTAGGTCAACGCCAAATTCTGTCGCTGTCTCGAGCTCTTCTTCGGAGATCCAAGCTTCTCGTTTTAGATAACACCACGTCGAGCGTTGATCTCGCTACGTATACTCCCTGTCAAAAATATGAGGCCTAATTATAACAGCGAACATCAAATTATTCAATATTTACGGAAAATTCCGGACTTGACAGTTGTTGCAGTCACTTCAAGCGTGGGTACGGCTTTGGTAAGTCTTCACTATGTTATTTTCTATCTGATAATTTCAGGAATATGATAGAGTCATTGTACTGAAAGATGGCAAGGTTGTTGAAGACGGCTTTGCTGCCACAATGATCGAAGACCAATCGTCCATTTTTTACAAATCACAGTCTAGTGATAATGTCTCATAACTTCTCTTTTTTATATAAAAATTCTTATTCAATCAACTTGTTCAGTGGCACGTACCTTCGGATGGATGATAGTTTATCATCTTATTCCTGATTTGAAGGATATGCATTCACTCGATTCGGACATCAATAAAGTCTTGACGAGAGATCTCGTTCTTTTGGGGACATAGTGTGGTACTCAACGATGGAAACTCGTCAACAGTGTTCTTAGTATTATATCATATTAAGTTTTAATCTAGTCCCAACTTACAGCCGTTCGTGTTGGTGATGTCTTTATACCAAATGTTGAACACCTACCAAGTAGAAGAGAATAATATATATGCGCTCTCTTCTACAAAGCTGACAGGAAGACCGAAGACGACCGGTCCTGTTCCAAAGAATCCAAGGTTAAGCTAAATTACGCGAGAGCTATATGGTCTAAGTCTTTTCAAGGGAATAGAACCCCACAATGGTGTCACTATGTGGACCGCGGTCATATTACTGAATCGGTCAGCGGGTCAACCGACCTAGAGTCGAAGGCCATGCGAACGCAGAATGGGAATTCAGAAAGCAAGCCAAAATAACATAAACAACCCGAAAAAGGGAACGTCGTGTGAATAAATGTGAGGCTTATTTAGAATCATAACGACTAATATCGACTTGCATATACAATATAATGCACAGGCGATTAACCTCCGATCTGATCGCTTTTGAAATAACTGCTCTAGCAGATTTGAGACATGAAAAGTCTTTACCCCGTTCCCACCAAAACACCAGATGAAAAGAATCCCCGAAACAAAAATGCGCACTCCACATCAAATAGACATAGCAGGAAGTCCCTTCCTTTCATTCCGACTTACAAGTCATAAATTCTATATCGCGAGCCATAACGTCAACTTCCGCCCTCCTTGCCGCTTGATTTAATGCTTCAAAGTCTAATACGCCTTGCTGAGGAAGCACGCCACTTCTTGGAACGGAAGAGTTAGGGGTGTTCTGAGGCACTGAACGTGCTGATCTAGCTTTTATTGGAGTAGACTGCGAGGGAGGATTCATGTTGGGTGGGGATGTGAAATGCGGCGCGTGGGGAACTTTGAGTGATTTGGAGGTTTATAAGGGTGTAGCAAAGTGAGAGACCCGCCCGATTCACCATCGAGGCGAGGCGTCTTTCACATGTCCATCCCAGACATCACCTTAAGGATTTGCCCTTGTCAGACCACCAACTTCTAAATTCGAAACTCTCATTTAATCTCTGGATTCCTTATTCTAGACTTGATGCAAGGACCAATGAAATATATCCTAAGTATCATTTTTAATTGAGAACTTCTCCCTCTAACGACTCAAGAAAATTAGACAAGGTGAACTTGCGACCTGAAACCTTCATGCAAGTACAAGGTTCCGTTTGATGATCTGGTTTGGAGTGTCATCGCTGGCTAAAACACTGTGGTCACTGGACCTTCTTATTAGAAAGGTCAATAAAACAAATCACTAATCTTTGTAATTTCACACACTTTGGCTAGCTGAAAGAGGATGAACAAGCTTCTTTCGGTGGGAGTATTCTCTCAGATCCTCATTCAAACATGACTAATATTACCTTCTTCTGGTATACTTTTCAAATGCCCACAGAAGATATTTGCCAGTCCTGGAACAAGATGATAGCTCCCTATATGATTGTTACGAATTTCATTGTCAACATTGGCAGGATATCAAATTTAAGCCTATATTTGTTTCATCAATGTTTTCCTAGGGTGCGATTCAAGCGCCAACGATTTTCTATATATAGTTCAGGTAAGTGAGGTTGTTATTTGCCTCTCGTTTCTAAAAGACAAGCGCTGAGGCTAGTAGTTATTTCTGAAATGTTTCAGGAGAGATTAGCAGATTTCATCTGTTGGGAGCGAATATCACAACTAAGTATAGTCTTTAAGCTTGTTGGTTGAAAATCGCAAGTTAAAAAGTTCTGCGAAAACCAACTGAAGGTGAACAATCACTTCCTATTTTTTCTGTCTTACCTTCAGTATTACGCCTGCAGCAGAAACTTCCGAAGTGTCGCCTCTTGAAGCTCATCACACAGATGATAGTCTATGGTCTATGTACAGACACTAGAAATTCTCAACGGTTATTCGATATGGCGGACGTATCAGGGAACGAAGCTGAAATGAAGATGTGAAAATGCCATGCCTTCAAACTACATACAGTAAAGCTTAATCGAAAGGTAACCTTCGCAACCGAGGTTCTTCAGCCTTCTTCGCAGCGACCGCACTAGGAACCTTGATTCCACAACAGTCACCCCATCCATGAACATGCTCAGCTTCCTGCTCTATTCCCATGTTCTCGTTTGCCTTCAACAACTCTCCAAATCGAAAGTGCTGCATAACTGGCAATTTTCCCAGAACTTCAGCTCTATACATTTTAATCATTCCCGAGTTGACCTTTTCCCATGACTTTGCAGCTGATATATCATCCAACATGGGTGAATGCCATCGCAGGCTAGCGGACTTGATACTGTTAATGAATGAGATACAGTCAATATAGATGTATTCCTTTGCATAAGCCTCAATGACGAGCGGGTCGTGAATCGATTTTGGGCGAAGGTATTTATGACCCCGAAGCTGCGACGAGCCGAAGACGAATGGAAGGAAGTGGTAGTCATCGAGACCCCAAACTCCATGAGAGCCCGCTGGCTCGAGCCAATATGTTTGCTGGAGGAGTCGCATAAGTGAGAGATACTTAGTGAATATGCCGAGAACAAGGGCTGTATTATCCGCAGAACAGATCTGATCCAGCTGACGGAGGCAAAGTCTATTTATCAATAGGTAAACGCGAATTATGATACAAGTAACAAAGAAAATTCAACTCATGTCCTGAACCGTAGTCTATACGCGTGCGATTACCGAAGGAATATGCAAGATATTCCGAAAGCTCGCCTTTAGCTGATTCAGATACGCTGAATGGCGACTGAAGCGAGAACGAAATCTATGGTGAGCATGTATCAGAATGGCGTTAGGATATACTGAATTCAACTCATCATAGAATCCATGAAATCCGGTGTTTCCAAATCTTGATAATCCTACCTTCTCTGGTGGGTGTTTTCCCACAAGATCTTCTATATGCTGCAGGATCCTGTTAATTTCGGTCGTTGTCTGATTATCAGAAGCTGCAGATAGTTTGAACTACTTTGGAGAAATAACAGTCAGTCCTATTCCCTTTATCTTTTACACTCTCGTTTAGTTCTTCGAGGAAGCTAGAAATTTGGAAATATGTTTCAGAGCCTTTGAATATTTCGAGATCTTTACTTGTGAGAATTTTCTTATGTAAATGTCCATGGGACGTCGGTTGAGTCATAATGTCCGTGACCACCACGAAGCGTCTTCTTAAAGAATATCAATCTATTCAACGGCATCCAAATGAAAACTTGATCCGGCTTGAACCTACCGACGATTTGCTAGAGAAATGGGAATGCGAATTCAGAGGACCACCGGAAACCGCATATGAAGGCACTGAGGTCATATCCGTTCACTGCTAATCAACTACAGACGGAATGTTCAAACTGGAGATATTTATTCCCAAGAAGTACCCGCTAGAACCGCCTAGTATACGTTTCTACAATCAAGTACTACATCCTAACATCGATATAAAGGCATTGTTGAGTCGTCACTATGTTCTGATCAAGTAGACTGGCGAAATTTGCTTAGATGTGTTGAAGGATTCTTGGTCGGCAACATGGGGTATCGCCGGAGCATGTGTAGCCGTACGAAGTCTCCTAGAAAGCCCGGATCCATCGAGTCCGCTGAATGTTGATGCTGGTATAATTTACATATGAATATTATTAATGCTTATCAGCGAAATTGCTGAGAATAGGGGATAGGCTGGGATTTGACAGCTTGGTTCGATATTTCATTCGCAGAACAGGAGATTGCATCTTGTAAAGGTACAAGCATCACAGGACGCCGCTTCACGAATTAACCCCATTTATTAAGCACTGAATCAAAAACCAAAAGAGATGTCAATATAAATCAAGAACTGTTTGCCAAAGTTTTGAGATGCCGCCTCGGCACGAACATACCACAAGCATCCTGAAACTAGAAATAGCATGTTTTCTCGAAATGACTCTGTAGAAGATTTTATTGTAGGTCGAAATGATGAAACTCGACCACTTCAACGCCGTCAGCATCGAAAGTACTCTTAATGATTGCTTTGGAGAATCATTTGGGCTAGTAATTGAAATTAATTGACATCTTGTACAACTCCATCTATTCTCCCCGACGCTGCAAAGGGTTAGATTTGATTACTCCTACAAAGATATCATAGACTACACTAAATTTTTTCCGTTGGATCTATTATCTCAAGACATCCATTAGGCCCTTTTTTAAATGGAAACTGTTTATAACAAAAGTATCATGAAAATCTCCTGGTTCTATTCAAACTCCTATTTCGTACTCAACGAACTAGCACGTGCCTTCTATCTTGCTACATCCACATTTCTTTGGCCATCTCTGCTGACCCTTCTCTTGGTTTTTTTTATGGATGACTTGGTCCCATCGACGATTCGAACATTCGATGCTTTCCCGAAAGTCGATTCGGCTTATACTACACGAACCTCCCGTAATGGTATCATTTCGGTAATCATAATCCTTTTTATCGCGTGTTTTTCAGTATCGGAATTCAATCGATATCTTGGTGGTCAAGAGACTCACAGATTTAGCGTAGAAAAGAAGATCGAACAACGTATGAGGCTGAATGTGGATATCACAGTTGCAATGGAATGCGAAGGTACCGTGTTGCACACGAGAGCAATTTTAATCCATATAGTGTTACATATCAATGTTCAAGATGCGACTGGAGATCTCATAGTAACAGATGGAATTCTCAAAAAATCACCGGTACTATTATATCTTTTTAAAATAGAGGCTTTTCTCAATATCCTAGTCGGAATTTAACACTCTGGATACGGAGTCGCTACTGTCGCATCGAGCTGATGATCCAAGTCTCAAAGCAGCTCTCAATGCACGTAAAGGGGGATTGAAGAAACGAGTAAAAACAGGAGACGCATGTCGCATTTGGGGATCCTTGTTCTTAAATAGAGTAATGGGAGATTTCCATATAACAGCAATTGGTCATGGATACGGTGGATTAATGCACCTGGATCACGATCGTATGAATTCGGCATCTGTTCTTATGCTTATTAAAGGTATGAATTTCTCGCACGTGATAAGAGAGTACTCGTTTGGAGACCTTTATCCAAACTTGGTAAACCCGTTGGATGGAATTTACACGCGCACTGAAGAGAGTGGGTTGCTCCATGGATATTCTGGTTTTAATATCTAGACTTTTATCGTTTCCAATACTACCTCTCTATAATTCCAACTACGTACCGCGGTCGGTTTCGAACCATCGATACAAATCAATATGCAGTAACTGAACAGTCACAACCTCTTAAAAGCGGTATTCCTGGAATCTTTTTCAAATATGATATCGAGCCACTAAGTCTTACCGTGACTGCTAACCGAATTTCGTTCTTCCCTTTTTTAATAAGATTGACGAGTATTATTGGAGGTCTTTTGGTATGTACTGAGTGGGTTGTGCGATTTTTGGAAATGTGTTCCATGAGAATGCTTGCACGAAGTTCGAATTCGCTTGGTATATTGGATAAACCGGAGAAAAATGAGGAGTGGTAATCGGCAGTGTCGGATTGCATACTCCGGCTTTGTCTTCAACTTGAAGCTATGTAGGAGGAATTCTCAGATAGATACCTATACTTGCGAGTATCTGGCTATTTGTCACTTGGAATTTCTTTTAGTTATCCGCGTTGGCAAATAAAATCAACCGGGGATTATTGAATGCATACAAGTTCAAATTTCAGATGGGGTCAATTTGGCTTCATGAAAAAAGAACCGGCGATCTTCCGCTCATACGAGTGGAAGAGAACCATATGGATTTTGTCGATCCCTTTTCTTTTCCTCAGAGGCGTAAACATATTAGATCTAACCTTGGAACATTCGTCATTGCATTCGAGGGAGAAATTACTAATCTCTTGCGTTAATGCAGCCAGGACATGGACACGCCGGTAAGAAACTTGATATATTTTGGCAATCGGCTTTATTTGACAACTTGAATTAAATTTGCCCCCAGTTAATCTAATAATTATATTGCGTAGATTGCTGGGATGTATCGATATAAGACGTTGGCAAATGAAGGGATTGTAGACATGGACCACTAGCGACCTAAATACACGAAATTGAATACTCCGGATGGGTCCAATCAGTAACCGTCAAAGGAAGCAACTGCAAGAAGCTTTTTAAAAAGCCTGTAGAAACATATTCATAAAAAAATAAAAAAGATAAAAAAGTGCTCACCTCTTTCTGGACGACATCACAAAAACAGAACGGCGGTTTAGGATAAGATATGAAAAAACAGAATAAAATGGACGAACAAAGGAGATGACGACCCAGCTATTCTAAATAAGCCCACATTCACGAAGATTACTTTGGACGACAATATCGTTGACGGCGGCCATCACGAATTTAATTTGAGTCGTACTGACCATTAGCTAAGAGGAAAGGGGGAAGTTACTCTGTGGCACAGGTAAAGTGAGTATATATTTGTTTGGTTTCGGACTGATTCAGACTTACAAAACGGTTGAGAATGTAATCACAAGCGGCGTTATAGTCATTTCCTCCTTTAAAGTAAGCGTGTTGAAGACAGAGTGGAGAATACCTTCGTAGTCTTTGAAATATTCGCCCATAGGGCTAATGGGTAATTTATCTCTAAAAATATCCGTCTTGTTGAGGAAGAGGATGACTGAGGTTTTCACAAACCATCTCGAATTACAGATCGAGTCAAATAAGGTCAGAGCTTCTTGCATTCGATTAACGGTTTCATCTTCGAGTAGACGTTGGTCGTACTCGCTGATCGCGACAAGGAAGAGAATACAGGTTACATTTTCAAAGCAATGAATCCACTTTTTTCGTTCAGATCGTTGACCGCCGACATCAAACATTCGATAAGTCAATTCACCGATGATAAAGGTGGTTTCTGTGATCCCAGTTGTTTTAACTCGGGACCGCAACACATCCTGATCGGTTGGGAGATAGTCAAAAGCAGCGATTCGATCAACCGAATCAAAATAGCTATATCGTCAAAAGATTCCCCAGCAACGATGTTTACTATTTGGCTGAATCGTTGAGTTGGTACTCTCTGCTTCGCTTGAAACATTCCTGAACGCCTTGATCTGCCCATAAACTTTTGATGGCAACGCCGACTTCGGTAGGGAGGGCGTTTCCCTCGATTTGACTTGGCTGACTAAATATGGTTTGGACGTGAATCTCGTTCTCCGGGTCGGCCAAGATAAGCTCCATCGATTCCATCGCCTCGAGCATGACTCGCATGCTCTGGATTGTGTTACTGTAAATGATTTCCTTGAAGCTATCCCTTTCATCGGGGCTGTATCCACCTTCGTGGATCAGCTTCATCTGTTTCAGGATAGTCGATTTCCCGGACTCGCCGGCACCTGTAGGGAGTTTAGCAATCTGGAAGCGGGAGGGAAAGCAACCCAGAAGAAGCATCTTTATTTCATTGCGAAGACGGAGACGGTCCTTCTTGAGCTGCGACTCGATCTGGTCATTGCGAGTTCGACTTAACGGATCAACTTCCCGGGACGTGCCACAACCCATGGCTGGCAAGAAGGCGGATCAAGGAGATAGACAGGACTCAAGGGAGAGACAGGAGGAGGAAGCGAGTAGTGGAAGGCAAGGCAGAGGGGGGAGGCGGGAGGGGGAGCGTGAGGAAGGAGAAGGCGGGCGATGGGCTGCGTGCGGCTGGCAGCGGACACGCGTTCCCACCCGCCCTGCTGCTCATTTGCCCGCCGGGGAAAAAAAGCAGATCCGCCGAAACGGCACAGACTAACCAGTTCAACTGCCCCTTGGCCCAGTCTCTTGATCCATGAACGTAGATATAGTTGTTTTTCTCGCCGCTGCAAGCAACAGTCTGGCTCCAGCTCGCCGGTCCTCGAAGCCTGCCGTAGGCGAAAGGCTTCATATGGCCTTTCTGGAAAGGACCGGGTAATATCCTCGTGCTCTGCAGTAGCGTGAAACATCTAGAGAGCAATGATAGGCAGTGGCTAGTGTCTAGAAAAAGATGAAAGCACGATAGATTTATATAACACTGCCAAGCCGTTGTGGAGGAGTATCATGAGCCGTTGGCCTTCTGGATCATCCTTCAGACAAATTAAAATAGCAAGTCTTGGTATTGTTCTTCATAAGGCTTCCCGCCCCGCAAGCAACCGCAGTAGCTGCATATTAGCGATGTTTTGATGAAACCGCCTTGTTATTTCTTGAGGTACTATGCCGGATCGTGTGGTCACAGAAAAACGTGTTGCTATCATTCGTCGATTGGGCAATTTGTTTAATTCATGTGAAAGGGAGTCCATATACCAAAATGAGGTAGACGAATGCTTGGTTCTTCGTGAGAGAACTGAAAAATCACACTATTACCCATCATTTACATCTCTACCCATGCCTTCAATCAGTTAACGTATCAACATATTCTTCCTAACTTTGCGGCAAGTTCTACTTGACTTTTTACCGCTTCAGAAAGATACTCAATCAGCAAGACATCCTGAACATGTTTCCCAAACATCTCTTCAAGTTGACTAGCAGGGAGCTGAGGTATGTTTTCGAGCTGACTTAACAGATGTCGTCCCACTCGCACGTTTGGTTTTTCGGTACCAGAGATGACGGCATCCACGTAGCGGATCGCTCGGCTGAGGAGATCTTGAACTTGGGTTAACGTTTGAGTCAGATGAGTTATCGATGACGGTGTTGACTGGGTATTTAGCGCATCAACTTTCGCTTAGTCAAATCAGAATCTACAGGAACATACGGGCTGATTTCTCAGAGTCTTTGAGGACCCATGGGACGGGAACAAAGTAACAGCTATCATCCCCTCGCTCGGGGGTAACTCCAACACCACTGCTAACGTAGCAATTTATATCAGTCTGCTTTCCTGGTTCGATACCAATCGTTAAATGGACCGAAGGGGCGTCAATTTGCGATGCGTAAAAGTTTTGAATCAGAGCGGAAAAAGTATTGAGATTCGAGGTTGTTGCGTACCATCCTACTAGATTTTCACGGGGATTTGTTTTTGAATGGATCTGGGACATTGTTTTGTGGTATTCCATATCTACTTCGACCTTTTTCTTAGTTAAAGAGCTTCAGGGGGTCAAAGCATACCTGATCCTGATCTGTTGATTCGTTATGAGGAACTGCAAAAGACGTTTTCAATTCAATTTCAGAGCCATCTTCGTTTCGGGAGCCAAGTAGGGTCCCGATGACTCGTTCTTGGTCTTCTGGACGGCGATTTGCGTGGTTAAGAATGGAGAGTAGGACAACTGGATCTATTATGACTTTAAGGGGACCACAATGGGCGGTTGTAGGTGTAGGACGGGCGAGGTGAAGCGTTTTGGGTGACATAGTTTACAGACTGCGGAGTGGCAGCAAAAAAGTGGGTTCTTTTTCACTCGCGTTGACCAACACCAATTGACTACTATTCGTTTTTTGTAGGACTTTTCGAAGTAGTTTAAGTGGAAAGTATAGGATGCAGAAATATATAAGGATCAGGAGAAAACGGTGACGAAGAAGCATGATCAGTGAATTCGCACTCAAGACATAACCTACATCATTTTCACAGTTAGTAATGGTATGCTCTCTTCCATGAGAGCAGTTGCCAGGCAAAAATCCCAAAAGTTAGGAGTTTGATACAATCCCAGCTTTGTGGTGAGGATCTTTTGGTGCCATCTAGCTCTGAAAGTTGTGTTCATCAATTTGTTCTTTGTTTCCTTTGTCATTTTAAGGCGTCAGACAAAGCTCAGAAGGAAAATACCTCCGCAGGGCGAGACACTTCATTACCCTGTGTCCAAACATATTCCTGGAATAGTAACTGATATTGAGAGGCAATATTACTCACTACCGACAAACGTCGCTTGTCCAACTAATGATAGGAATATATGTGTACTATTGCGTCTGGTTCTGCTCATCATGTTCATCAAATGAAGCTACTGCCTAATAACTAATGTAGAGCATTTGGCTTCTAGTTCTCGCTTATTCATAGATCGACCATTTACTAGGCGGTTGTAGGCTAGATGGCTAAGCTTTGTTTGTTATGTTCTAGTCGAACACACATTGTATGGAGCAATTTCTGAATTGCGGGTGTTGAAGAAAGCGAGGATGCCGAAACTTTCGTTTACAATTCTTATGGTCTCCAGACTACGAGACGTTGATTGCAGAAATCACAATTTCCAGACCATTCTAGACTTTGATTCTAGCATAAGGTTCTATTAGCTTAAAGTTATCAGCATCCAGAAAGTAAAGTAGAAGGAATAGAGCTTGTGAACTCATATAAAGGATTATGTTTATTGATCCTAATTCACACTTATAGTAATTTCTCCAACTGTTCTTTCAGCAACATAGCTGATCGACGGACTCAGAGATCAGGAACCCTAGAGCATTGGCTGGACATATTAATCGACGACTGCCTGTCATTTCTCAGGAATGTGATATTGCAGGCTGAAACGATTATGATATTTGCAACTATGCTAAAGAACTGGACAGTTCCAAGCTTTCTTTAGTTGGTCATTCCTTGTTTTACAAATATTAAACCGACATAGAAAGAATACACCGGGACTTCGCTCATCACTCTCCATAATGGAAATTATCAAATCCATGTGTCCCAAGTTATTAATCTCTTGTTCTGATCGCAACAGCGATCTTGGTTTTTTCATCCAAGCTCGATTTTGTT
The DNA here is from genome assembly GCA_001929475.1 of Neolecta irregularis DAH-3. Classification (NCBI taxonomy): domain Eukaryota; kingdom Fungi; phylum Ascomycota; class Neolectomycetes; order Neolectales; family Neolectaceae; genus Neolecta; species Neolecta irregularis. The sequence goes on along the minus strand of LXFE01002362.1, from coordinate 13,857 downwards.
AGATCAAGATACAGGCCCACTCATTTAGAATTACAGTACTGCAGATAGCCGAACGGTCATTGTATAACGCATACTCTATATGAATCAATAAAGCTGTAATCCCAGACTCAAACATTGTCTCTGGCCGTTGAAATACTGGCGGGGTTTCACTCGAGGGACGTGATTTTCTTATTTTCGACATCATAATTTACGATATGACTGCAGCAAATCAGAGGGCAACAGAGGATGGGGAAGCATGGAACAAGATGGAGGGTATGTTCCTTTTATCGCAGAAATGTGACATATCGGTCTACAACTGACCACGCGACCATTTTCGGGGAAACGATTTAAAGACATTGATAGCAAGGATCTTGATATGATTGTTTGATGGTATGGGAACGCAAGCTGAATAGTTAGACGGGGAATGTTAGAGGAACAATCTCTATCCTGTACAAAGCGATTGCCCTTTGTGAGGGGTTCAAAGCGTGAATTCGAGCGACAGTCATAATTCTTTGATGTGCCAAAATGTCATCGTAAGCTGTCCTGAAGGATTATCCATAGGATTAGTAATTACTAAGAATAATGCTAGGGCCAATGTTTCAAGAATGAGCAAGTACTAGGCCGTGAAAATAATAATTTAATAGCATGACACGTGGTGGAGCGTGGAATGACACGAGCCGTTTCAGAATAGTAGATCAGCGGTGATGAGTGTTCGGAATTAGGAAGTGACACAACGGCAATGCTACCAATTCAATATTACCCTACAATGCAAGAGTTCTCATCAAAGATTCTGTATTTTCTTTCGACACGATTCCATTTCTTTACACAGATCACTCCAATGGTTACAAGAGGACTCGAAGGGCGAAAGAGATCGAAATCAGTCTTCCTACTGTAAGCATATACCCTTGGGTAGAGCTTACCATTACGGAAGGAAGGCCCGCAATAATATTGCGGCAATTTAATTTGTATTATATAAAGTAGATAGGCGTTCACTACCTAGCCAAGCTCAGTCACTCAGGCTAGTATAATAAACCTGGTCTTATTCGAACTCGAGCTTCAACACTTACACCTACCATGATTTCCATCATTATGGCATTTCAGCTCATACTGTATCTCGGAACCGAAACCTTCATGCGTATATCTCGGTCAGACATGTGCTACTATGGCGGATCACTTCCAAGTTGAAAATCCAGGGATACCGAGAGTAAAAGGTTAGAATCACTAAAGACCGGCTTGGGTTGTCATCTGAAGAAGTCTTTCAGTGCAAGTATACTTTGATGAATGCAGTTCAGCACTGAAAAAATTAAGAAACGGAAAAAACGTTTCCAGAGTAGAATCATTCAACGAAGCGCTTTCACTACGATGATGAAGGCTGTTTTATCGGCGACTCCCTTGAGGAGGATGTGCAGCGATGTTCAGTATATTTAAAAGGCGAAGTCAATGATTGAATCTTGTTCACATTAATACGAGTATATTGATCCTTATATTCCTACCCATGGGAAGCCGAGACAACTTGGCCGAGTGGTTAAGGCGATCGCCTGCTAATTATCAGATTAGCGGTTGGGTTTTACCCGCGCAGGTTCGAATCCTGCAGTTGTCGACATTTTTTTTCATCTTCATTTTTAATTTTGGACTGCGCAAAAACGATTAATTAAGCATACTTTTTTACTTTTTTACTGTCTGGAGAACAAATTAGCTAGCAGACATTCTTGATGTCCTCAAAATGCAGACTTGAGAAGGGATATTTGGCAGATCCCTGAGATAATAATGTATTATGTTGTTGATCAATGCCGCCAGGTTATGACGTCATTTTTAGCCATTGTCTGAGAATGACTGAGAGCGTTATATTCATTCCATGATCGCTTCGCGTTTTTTCAAAGTTTTGAAATAATGAATGTAAATAATGAACCTCCAAATTGGGTAAGGCTGGCTTCCCATGGCACAAGTTGTGTGTATTTCTCGTAAAATTGCTTGAATGTTTTTAACATATAATAAAGCAATATATTTCAGTAATACATTTCAGTATTGCAGGTGGATGATTTGTGATCCTGAAACGGATCTCATAATCTTAGTGGATAACCTCCAGAAAAATCATGCAATTAGGGAAAAATGAAGTGTTTCCTGGACCAACCGAGGGAGTATTTCTCTTTGACAAATTATAAGAGTGCTATCAATGCTCCAGCTATCCATGAACCAGAACGAGATACTTATTTCTCTTTCTTCCCTTCATTTAATTTAGGTTCTGCTGTCTTCATGTTTTCGGGAACTTTATCCACGCCCTTGCCAACAGGTTCCCAGACGCTTTGAGCTTCGAAATTCCTGAATGCTACAAATGTCAGATTCGAAGACAGATGAGAAATTACCCTGTTGTAATTGCAATGGCTCAACAACGACTCGCTTCTTCTCTTCATCGTAGCGGACTTCCGTGTACCCAGTTAATGGGAAGTCTTTCCGAAGAGGATGACCTTCGAATCCATAGTCGGTCAGTATACGACGCAAATCAGGGTGGTTGGAGAAGAAAACTCCAAACATGTCATAGGCCTCGCGCTCATACCTTGATTGTGAGGAGAGATAAAAATTGAGGATAGGGTACCAGTTTGCCCCCTGAAAAAGATCAGTTATACTTGGAACCGAAGAGGCTTCGTTCGCGTAAGTTTTGACACGAAGGCGGGCATTCCATCTATGCGAGAGTATATTATATACGACCTCGAAGCGGTTGGATTTTGTTGGATAATCTACACATGCGATGTCCATGACACTTTTAAATTGTGCATTTGTATGATATTTGAGAAAGGTCATGATGGGTACAAGGCCTGACGGAGAGATATGAAGGGAAAGTTCATCTTTGTAGAGGGAAAATAGTTGGATGTACTTAGGGAAAGCGGTCATCAGGTACATCCCATATTTGGCGAGACGGTCAGTGGGAGCAGAGTCGGCAGGATTGACGATCGGGAGGTGGATGCGCTGCTCGGCTTCGAAATCAGCGAAGGGGGCATTAAAAGGAAAAGCGACCGCCAAGAACACTTGTGCGTGCTGAGACCGAAAAACAGCGAGACAGTGGGCGCATACAGGCCATTGTTGGTGGTTGACGGCTGTAGCCTGCAAAAGTGAGCCAGGTGAAACCCAGGCCCTTCATAATGCAAGGATAATGTGGTCTCCGTGCCAGTTATATATCAAGATGCGAGAATCCCAGGGACTGCAGCTACACAGAAACCAGGAGGACCAACTTCTTGGTCCCAGGTCCGAGGTTGAAACAAAAGGGACTCATCATGATGCAATCGCCGCTAATACATCCAGAAATTAGTGGCGATTGCACATTCTTGACGCCTGGCCTCGCCGCCTGAAAAGGCAGCTTTCCCCACTCCCTCTCATCCCTCTCATCCCCAATGCTCGTCCGCTTCGTCCGCCCCCTTGCAGGATTCGCTCTCCGTGCCCCCGCTGTGCTCGTCATACGTGGATACGCGAAGGCTTCACCGATTGTAGAGGCGATCAACGCCGCCAGGACCTCTGTCGTCAAGAACGCAGCTGTCAAGAAACCTGCCAAGAAAGTCGCTTCTAAGAAGACCATTGCAAAGAAGAAACCAGTCAAAAAGCCCAAAAAAACAGTCAAGAAGGCTATAAAAAAGCCCAAAAAGACAGTCAAGAAAGCTATAAAAAAGCCCAAAAAACGCATCGTACAGAAGTTGGTCGCGAAACGGGACGTCCCTAGATTTCCCGGCAATCTCTTCTCTCAATTTGTCAAGGAGAACCACTCTGCTGTCGCCGGAATTCCTCCTCATGACCGTATCCGCGAGTTGAGTTCTCAATGGCAAGGATTATCTGAATCAGAAAAGAATGTACGTCTTCTCCCACTACTCCAATTGAGCTTCTAGCATTGGCAATCTCGAGCTATGACCGCCCAGGAAAGTTACCAACGAGCTTATGAGCAATATGTCACTAGTCTTACCCCCGATGAGATCGCAAAAGAAAATGCTCTCCGAAGAAAACTCAAGAAAAATGGCCGAAAGAGCAATATTAAACCTCTCGTTGACTCGAGACGACCCAAAAGACCTTTAACCGCGTATTTGCTCTTCAATATTGAAAATCGAGACCCTAGTTTGAGTGTCGCGGAGAATGGCAAAAGATCTGGAGAAACCTGGAGAAACATGAGCGATAGCGAAAAAACGGTATATACCATTGACTTCGTAGTGGGTTCTAAGCTATTCTAGAAATACTTTCAACTGGCGAAAGCACGTTCGGAAAAGTACCGCCAAGATATGGAGGCATATATGAATATCGCATAGGACGGATTTTGTAATTAGTCTTGTCATTATTTTCTAAATGTTGCCATGAATAACATGAAGCGGTGCTACCCCTAAACAACTTTCTTTACCAGAATATTAGGCCGAACCCCGATCTCTTTTAGATTTTCTTGAGAGTTGAACTGAAAATTGGCTAGATAGTATACAAAATAATACATATAGAATGCATTTTACAGTGAACTATACGATCATCTGTCCTTGGGAAACGAAAAATGTTGTCCACCAAACTTTACCTTAATGCCGACTTGGCTTCCAGTGCTCAAAGGCATGACATTACGATAAAGGCCATTGGAATTCAAAGAATTTTCCTGAAATTCTGCAGGGCGTAGAAATGAGCCATATTGCTCCGGTAGGTGTTACTTTTGGCAGCCCACGAAATACAAACCTAGGGTAATCGTCCATAATTATTCTTCCACCATCTTGAATGTCCATATACGTGGAAGATACCGTCCTCTTTTCGAGGTTCGGCTGAAATAACAATGGTTTCCAGTCCGAATGGAAATCTCATGGACGAACAGTGAAGGGCGATTTTTCCATCAGGTAATGCGATGCTCGAGCCGAAGAGTTTGTCTCCAAGGACTGGGGCTTTGTAATTAGTTCAGAAGACCAGAAAGAGCACCCTGAAGCCATTTTGCGCAGAATTCGCGCAGTTGATGTTTCTTTCCGGTTTTAGGAATCAGCGAGAGTAGCGAATATCGATAGTCTGTAAGAAGAACTTTATAAGTCGTAACTGAATTACCTAAGGTAATTGTTCCTTCGGTAGCCCTTGAACTTATTTGCGGCACAATAGCATGGTACTTCAAAGGTCAGCAAATGGAGATCAGTAAAACGTGATACAAGTTTACCGATCGTCCCTTCCTTGAATCTTTTTGCCAGTGTCCGGGTCCCTAGAACACTTGTACCTAACAAGAGCGCGCCAGTTACAGGCCTATCTAATCTATGAACGAGTTTTGGCTCGTGAAACGGATCAGCTTTTGGTGCGAAGAGTTTTGGATATTGAATCTGAAGAAGACCAAGGACTGTAGGATGATTGGGAACTCCTGGTTGGCTATTTATTCCTGGCGGTTTATGAACTGCCAAGAAATGTCGATTTCTGAATAATACGGGGATCTTGGACATATCAGGCTATTGACGCCAATTAAAATGGATTAGGGATCTGTTTCATGGTCTTCAGAAGGGGTTAAGACTTAGGATGCATTTGCAGCCAGTTTTTTGGCCCGATTTAGGCAGAATTTCATGAAATTCGGATTTAACACGCGGGTCTTGTAACCACAAAATAACCACATTCTTTTATGATGTAAAATAATCAGGAATAAGGAAATGCTATTTTATAAAATTGGCAAGGGACATCAACCCAGATTTTTTGGAATTATGCGAAATAAATTTCAAACTTTACGACTTCGGATTTCATGAAATTATTTTGGCAAAACGCACCCTTAGGCCACAAAATCCTAATTTAACTTGATGTGGTATGGCCAACAACTCGACGGGCGTGTCGCTCTGAATTAATCATAAACCGAAATTTAGTAAAGGCCCAATCATTAAAATCAATGCCCCGTTATTCCCCAAATGCTCCTGGAGTAGTTCTCCTTTTTCAAAACGTCTCTTAACGGATCTAGGAACGTTTTAAAAAGGGAAAGATTCCTCTCCAGAGTACATTAGACATTGCAAATTTTCAATCAATTATGCATTAAATTCGAGAGACTAGAGGTAACACCTAGCTGCATTTCTATTTGCTGATATGCCCAGTTCACGCTATCGAACTGGCGGTTAAATTGTTGAAGAGGTTTGTTCGAAAAGGGACTTTTAGAAACGACGATCAGCTTTTATTGATCCCGATTTTGTAGTCATATTGTGAATGAAATAATATTAGATACTCCCTTAGCATAAAGCAAACAATATCAAAAACGCCTTGCCTTTCATGTGAAATCAATGCTTCTCCGCAGCAGTGACGAAACTGGCGGTATCGCTCATCGCACTTTGCAGAACTTTACTGTCTCGATTTTCTGTCTCTTCCGTAACAACACATACATGCCCCTTGTTTACGATAGTTGGAATAGCAGTTTCGACAGCTTCCTGATGGATGGAATCCTGGTATTTGGTTCCTGGTCTCTCCGTCTGTTCGCTGTCCTTGGTAGCTTGCTCGAAAAGAAAGATATCATGTACTTCATTCTCCAACTTCAAATCGACTTCTTCTTCTAACCCGTCTTTTAAATCCCATTCACTTATTCCCACACATGCGCCGTATTCTCTCCAACGTCGTCTCATTCCATCAGATCGTAGCTGTGTGATATTCAAGAGGCAGGGCCAATATTCCGTGTGAACATAATCAAAGTGAAGACCGCCATCGAACTCGCTGTCCAGTTGATGGGATGGGATGTGATTTCTCAGGTTTTCATTGAATATCAAACTTTGACGAATTTTCGGGTCAAGAAAAGGGCAAATAAGTTTAAAGAAAGCAGTCACGAACCATGGCACTAGATGATTTAGAGAGAAATAGAATGAGGCTGTACTATTTATTATGATTCCCTTTCCCAGTCGCTCAACGTAGTGATTTTGTAATATATGAATGACTTCTCTGCTTTGGGTGAAGGAGGAAGAAGTAATCGAAGTCGTAGATTTGTAATTGATACATATGACCAGGGTATCGACTCCCAGTGGCATGAGCTCGATGCATCGTTCGAGACTCCATACGAAATATTTCGATTGCCTAGGTGAGAATGATGTATTTTCACGACCAGGATAAAGGTATAAAACGGGACGCCTTGCGTAGTCAAACCCTAGAAGGACCTGCTTCCCGGTTTGGGCCTGAGTTCAGATATCATCGAAAGAAGACGAAAAGATACTTTAGTGCAAATTTCTTCGGCCGTAATCGAATAGATTCCAACCTCTTTTCTCCAGGCAAGAGTTTTACTGATGCGCGAGATAGCTTGGGTGATGTCTGTCTTTGATGCGTGATAATACCTCAATACGCACTCTTTGGTTAACCAGAACTTCTCGTCGTCTATCAGGTCTTCTTTTTGAAAGTGTTCTATGATCCTGGCAGTGGCATCAATTTCTGCTCTTGTCAAGGCCTTCTCCGCGATTTGCGATCTCCCTTCGGGTTTCGCGAAAGGAGTTGTCCGGGGTTTGATTGGCTCCGGTCGCAGAGTAGACAGGCTGGATCGGGAGGAGTCTCTCGACCCGTGGCAAGGGTTGCTGGAGAATTTTGGTCGTGCGCGTGAAAACAGGATGGAAACGTAGTACTGCGAGAGAGAGAGAAAGTGAAGTCCCATAGTCTAAGTTGCTGACATAGCGGCCTTAGCTTGCTAATTTATTTTCAGATGACCAACAAATTCCTGGCAGGCTGTAGTCCATTTGTCTGAATTGTGTTTGTAGAGGAAATGAGAAATCCAAGAATTTCAGATCATATTCTCCTTTTGGTCAACATGTAGCCTATGGAAACATGTCCTTGGATTCCTCTGATCATACTTCTCATTCACAGACCATATACGACAAACAAGCGCATTCAGCGATATTACTGAATGGGGAAGGATAAGGGTGGGATGAATAGCATAGCGTGGTTCTATACAGGGCTGGCCAAATGTTCATTTTGTTGCAAGGATGAGACAGCCAAGTGTGATATTCTTGTGTGCCACACATGGTAGACGTTGGCGCACGTGCACCACCGTCCTTCCTCTGCCTCTCGCACCAGTCATTCTTTAGGATAATACGCTCCTTTTTGTCCGTCGTTCGCTGCTTTTCCGTGTTTTTGTGTAGCTATGCGCATATTTCGTGCGCTTTCTGTTTTTTGGGTCGTTAATGCATTACCGTCGTTGATACCCCTGGAGCCTCGTTCCCCGGGCGATAGCATTGTCAATTCCACCATATCTACCTCATCAGCCGTCAAGACTACAGTTGCATCCGATCCGGCAACCAATTCCGAATCCCATATGTCGTTCTCTCCTGACCCTGAAGTGGTGCCGACGACAGAGCAGTCCGTTTCTACCCATACAATTACATCAGCCCTTGCCCATATAACTTCGTCAGCTTCTTCACATACTCCAGAATCTAGTATCCCATCAACTCCTGGACTGGAATCGGCGGAAACCGGAGGACGCGCTGGCCATGTTGTCACTGCTTCGATGGATAATTCGCCGGAGAAGGCTGCGCATGGTGAAAGCGGGGTAACTGTGCAGTCTTCACAGCCTACGCCGTCTTCATCACAAGACGTTTCTGAGGAGTATGCCCCTTTGCCAACGGGCATTCCAGCCTCTGCCCCCATAATCCCATCGCTAGAAGCCAATGGGAAATCTGGAGATGTCAATTCAAAGACTCCAATCATCGCTGTTATTGGCGTCGGTACATTTTGGTGTCCCTTCTCATCTGCTAATCGCCCAGGAGGTGCCATTGTTTCTATATTCATTTTTTTCACTATATTTACCAAACTTAAGCTTCGCCCCAGTCGCCAGTTCAAAGAACGCGAGAAAAGTTTAGATTGGAGTCCAGATTGTAATATCAAAGACATGGATAGTTATCGTGGGGGATATGGGAGAATGCAATAGTTTACTTTGGCTTCTTTATTTGCTAATTCGGAATTTTAGATTGCAATTCAGGTTTTTGATGCTTTTGTTTTTAGATAGATATCTATCTACAACACACCACATAAAAATACAATTTATGAAATTATTTTTTATAATATTCCCATCCAACACACCACCAATATTTCAGCAACCCTTTTACCAACAATCCATCCAACGAAAATGAGTAGAGCAAAATGGAATGTCAATTAAGAACAAACCTTGGTATATATACCTTATATGATGAGGGAAACCAGAAAAAAAAGTGAGGACTTTTCTTTTTTGAAGAAATTGGGAAGACTCCACAAAATTTATTCCAAGAAAGTGGGTACCAAACCGGGCTTAAAATTTGAATTTGACAAATTGCCAAATTTCATGAAATTTGGTGCCCACCAAACGCGCGCTCAATATTTTTCTTGATGTTGTAATCTCTGGATTGCCCAGTTGTCATCCATAACGATATATTAGTAGATCACTAGTTAAGGCTTACATTGTTAGTAAGTCGCAGAGACTTGGTTCATCCGAGTATAACGGATATCTGAAGCTTAAAGTCGGATTGTCATTCTGACTTCCAAACAAGATCAATAAATAATATTCCCAAGTTATGAAAATCCTCAATCAACCAAAGGATATAGATATAGTGAGATATTCGTACATTAAAGCAAAGACGTCGGAGCTGAAGGCTGCGAATTCTCATCATCATCAAGCCGAGCCCTGTCAATTCCAAATTCAATACAGTCGACGTCAGAAATACCAATACCCCTTCCCAATCGTTCCCAACCAGTCAGTCGTCTTCTTCGCCGGGAACTGATCACGCGAATAAACTCTGACCAGTAGCGAGAATGAGAATATTCAAACGTGTTGGACCCACCGAAAGAAGAGAGCAGCATAGTTGAATCGATGAATTCGAGTAACGAAGAATTACTAGTATGAATTTTCCTTCTCGTTAACTGAGACATTCCTGTTGCGACGACTTTAAAAAAGGCTCGAACTTTGAACGGCGCTGGGTAATCAGTTAATTTATAGAATGAATATCAACCCTGAAAAACAAACAAAGCACCTAGTCTTTCCGGAAAATGCGCGCATAAATTCGCAATGAATTCTTTCGAATCATTGAGATTAGAGGTCTCTTTTGTTCCATTGCATTCACGATAGTCCACTATGACGCAAAAGTTCCTCGCCGAAAGTTCGCATAATCGTTCGAGATACCAAATCAGTAAGCAAAACCGGTCTTTTATACTGAATAATTTAATGACATAAATGTAAAGTATTAGACGATGTAGTTTATCGAAGCCGTGGATGAAAATTGAACCTGCAGAGCACTTTGTATTAATGTCTGAGTAAACAAAGTATACCATTGATTCGAATTTCTTTTCACGAAGGATGGCGAGTTGCTCTTGCTTTCGGTAAGTGAGAGTGAAATGTAAACTGTCAAGAGTATCTTTGATTATTCCCTCGTTCTTGATCAAATATCGACTAATTGTTTCTTTTGTCAACCAGAGCATTTCTTCAGGTGATAACTGAACGAATTTGAAATGATTTATCACTTCTTTCAGAGCGTTGGTATTAGAATAAGGAGGATCATAATTAGACTGACTGGGTAATAGAATGGGCTTATTAATATCAGTTGATTCAGACGGTGGGTTGCTTCTTGATGACTGTGTCCCACTTTCTACCGGCACGGAAGTATTTGTCGAGAAGGGAGTTGATTCAAAAGGCGAAGGGGGACGTGGTGGGTGGGTATTTAACTCTGCGACACTTGGCATTGGGGGAAATTCGGCAGTATGCTTTTTCCTCCTCCAGAATTTTATTTTGGGATTTTCAACCTTGGTCTCTTTCGAGACTGTCAACTTTGAAAGACGAAACTCTTGAGATGCTAAGCGTCCTGGGATAATCAGAGACGAAATAATAGATCGAAGTACGGGGTTGATTTCTGGAAGCCACAGGGCTCGCATTCCAAAGGAGATCTCCAGGTTCAATACTGGGAGTTGATAATGACGATTCAAAAGAAAGCTTTGATACCATGGCTATCGATTCGTGGCTCTTTTTGCTCAGTACATATAGAAACAGTTGCAAAACCTACCGGGCTAGAGGCTGTGATGCTTTCTGAAACAGGAGAATCCATTGACGATTTACTTGTCGAAGTACTATAATTCTCCTGGTGAAAACTCATTCATTTCAAGGGCATACCTGATTTTCAAAGAATCTCGCCTCTACATTCAGGCGGTTCAGACGGGGTGAGCTCAGAGGACTAACCACCTGGCCATGGGGTTTACCTGCTGGTTTAAAAGTCGACTCTGAAGCGACAGATCGGAGGTTTTGAGAGAGTGAGCTTTTGCGGGGCGGTTTGTCCCACTCTTTCGGTATGCATGGATCAACACGAGTTTGGGTTTGGCTTGACATCGCATTTGATGGAGAGGTAGGTGGCATTGTCACTGACGATGAGATAGAGTTAGAACACGGCTTTGAGGATGTCCTGAGGCTAAATGAATTGTCACTAGGTATTGTCTGCTTCATGGCGTCGGTATGTGCAGACTCCTCGTCGAATGATTCTGAAGCACCTGACTGTCCGAAATGAATAATCCTAGGTCGACCGGGCCAATTTGGATGGGATGAACGATTTAAACCTGTGATAGGAATGGGAAACGGAACTACTGTGATGACAGGCGGGTCAATCGAGGGCGATAGTTCAGACTCAGCAACGGATATCATCGACGGAATGCGATTCAAATTTGGGGTATTGCCTTTCAAACGATGCAAGGGAAGATTTTGAGGTGCAGGTGGAAACTCGGCTGGAGGTATTTCCGGGGATCCGACAGGTAAGATTAGATCAGATTCTGCCTCAGGGATATTCGGGAGAACGTCTTTGTTACTTGATTCTTCTGAACTTACCAGGGTGATGGGAAGATCGCTGCATGTTGGGCGCACCGTATCGGTTAGATCAATCAGGTTCCTTGCAAATGCCGGGTCTTCGGATTGCACCAAGGAAGACTGTGGGGATGAATGCAACCGAGGGTTGAAGTTGACATCTGTTTCTTCGTTTAATTCTTCCCCTGAATCTTCATCGTCTGCAATCGACAAAAAGGACCTATTTGTTTCGCTGAGTGTAGATGATGATACTGTGAACGATACTGGCGCGATCTCCTGATGCAAATAAATATTCTTTGAGCGTACCTCTTGAGTCATCGACCCGAGAGAAGTTTTCCGAGGTACTAAGGAAGAAGAGAAGTTTGGTAGAGAAGGCAGCGGTGAAGTTGGAGCGGGATGTAAGCAGCGGAGATCGGAAAACATGATAAGCCAGAGAATGAGGAAAGGACAGCAGCCTAGACTGGCGGCGGGTTATTTATATGCCACTATCTAGCTATTTGTCGCACTTACAGACAATGAACATCTCAGCGATCAAAGGATAGGATTATTGGGGCATTCACGGTCTGCAAAGGCGAGCAAGCGCATTCATGAGTGCATATTATCAACCGATATTATAGGAAAGTGGTTTGGGTATGGCTGAGAGTCATCTGTCACGGGGATTGCAAATGATATACAAACTATAGCTCGAAAACTACATAGCTCGCGTGATATCAAATTCAAATCTCAGGTCACCATTGACAGGAAAATACACATATGTTGGTGAAACAAACCAACGGTTTTGTCAAATATAGGAGTTTTGCAACATCATATCGGTGGTTTCGCGACTTTCCTTTCCTCTACGATTCCCGTTTTCAAGCATTTCATCTCCTTCCAACTGATGGGAACCATCAACTCTTTGCTTTCGTCTGCCTTTGCAAGAAGAACACCGCATTCGAGAGGTGTTGTTGACAAAAAGTAATTTAGCCCATCGCCTAACGATATCTGTTGTTTCAACAGGAGAGAGTTAATACATACGTACCACTTGTGCACGAATAATATCTCCTGGCCGAAAACTCGCATGTATTTTCACTTTATCTTTATCCAGCGACCGTACATCTTGCGTCCTTATTGTTCAGCTTCAACACGCATTACTGCAAGTTGCCTCACGATCCCAAGTACTTCGCCTTTTAGTGGCCGATCGCCCATGGTTAAAATCTGCACATTGGCTTGTTTATTTGTTATTTTTGTAACTTTCCCCAGTACTACGCTGTTTACTTCGGGTAATATTGACGTAGGGGAGTTCGGTATCACGGATAATATCGGCAATAAAGGGGTATTCGATTTCTGGGTTTCAATTAGAGTTTTTCCCAGTAAGGAAGAGTAGATTTGAGACGCGGATTGGTATGTCCCTGGACCAGGCATGTATTCGGTCGTAGATGTTAGCTGTTGGCCCGGAATCGCAAATTCTGGAACAAGCATCTGAGATAGAGGTGGAGAGGCTTTTTTCGAACCTTCGATAACCTTATCTTCCCCCTTCGCATTTCGAATTCATGAAAGTTTCTGAACCCAATCCCTTCCTCTGTTGTTACATTGATACTGCGATGACGCTTGTATAGAATAACTGTGATGGTTATTATATAGGATGACTAGTGATCCTTATATAAAATGACCGGTAATGCTTCCATAGGATGACTGATAGTTATACGATGATTATGATTATAAGATGATTGATTTATACCTTGAAATAGTTATACAATGTCTGATTATCAAGTAGGGAACAATCGATGTTTTAAATATACGTTTGTCGACACCACTGCCTTCACATCTTCTTTTTACACAGACTCACTTGAGTATAAAAGAAAGACAACAATTGTAGGGATTTTAGATTTTCACAAGTATAATGTCCAAGTAAATTTAATTAGATCTTTAGATTACTTTTAGAGAGAAAAGCTTGAAATATGGGGATGAACGAAGAGGTTGAGACTTAAGGTGCCCTCTGGCCAAACTAAATGCCCCATGTTGATATTGAGTAAGAACTTGGTGAAAAATTCAAGTTTCTTTATGATTGTTCTCCAAACAGTCACATAATACAGCGAAAAAATATCGACAATGGTGGATGACGTAGTCTGTGATCATAATAGCAAGCTGTCCATTCTTTTAATCAAGGGCAG